>JALBCR010000995.1:0-292145 GCA_030710515.1 Abscondita cerata
TCTGGTATTACTTCGTTCAGTTACGTATTGCTAGAGTCAGTGAAAAATTGCTCCAAAGTTTATGCACATTTTATTAAATAACTTCTTAAAAGTTAAATGGGACACCCCATATTTAGGGGTTTATGTTTTTACGATCGAACGAGTGGTTTCTTGATATCTTGTTTACATTCGGACGGACGACCGGACGGCCGGCCATCTAGCATATCGTAGTATAAAAAGTTTTTCTGCTTCACTATAAACCATTTTGGTGATTTCTTACTTTGACAATGTTAACAATTCCGTGTTTAAGTAATTGTTTATTCTGGTCAACTAACAATAACGGCTCAAGACAAAGAACAACACGATATACTTTTGAAATAAAAAAAAATCTTTTCAAAATGTAAGTAATAAACTACAAGGTGTTACATTAAAAAAAAATACATCCTATATTTGTTTGCCCCCAAACGGCGAATAACTGAACTATTGACAGTATTTTAAAAAAATCGAGTTAGAACCATTACACTTTCATATTTAACTTTTTTAGGATAATAATAATAACGATAATAAGGGTGGCTAATTTATACCAAATAACCCTGTACAAAGTTAATTTAATTTTAAAAAAGATTTGTATTTACAAAGATTCCGCTTTCAGTTTAAATTTAATCATTTTCTCAAAAAATACCCTCTATATTTCAAAAATTTCGCAAGAAATAATTGAAAAGGTTTAAAAAAACTCACTTTTACGTAATGTTTATTTATGTATTATTGAATGAAAATATATTATACATAACATACTCTCAGACAAAAGGAAAAACAGGTCAGCAATGCTGGTTTGCACTGTTCTCCTTCAACTGTCTACAGAATATATTATTTTTAACAACAAATTTGAAACAATGAAGACTACTTAAATCTAATAAAACGTGGTAATTGTTATAAAATATGGCAGTTTGATACTCAAACGACGCCTTAAACTTTGGTCTTGTGTTTAGGTATTCTGACAACTATTTTTTCTTATATCATGTTCACGGTATAAATTTATGAGGTCGTTTAAATATCTTGGCGTTTGTTAGTTATAATTTTATATAACAAATTTAAAGCATAATTGTATATATTAATTAATTAATTTTTTAATTTTGCATTTATTATAGAAAGGAGTTACATGAAAACTTATAGAAATATAGTATAAATTTAAACATCTGTTCTGAACTATTGCAATCTGTTTTTTAAGTGTAATGAATTGGTAATGTTAAATTTTATATGTGATGGAAGTAAATTTCTAATTGATTCAATAATTTCAATTTGGCATAACATAATCTGCATTTAATAGAAATGTGTTCTCTAAATGTTAGGTTTTCATCTAACGTGATACCTAAAATTTTATTTTGTTATCAAATTTAACAATATTATTGTTAATAACTATTTTAGATTCATATTGACTTTAACATCTGCTTCCAGTACTTTCAGTTCCAACACACAAACCTATAGTTTTTTGACTATTTAATGAAACCATTTCATGAAAATTTAAATAGGGCATCAAGATTAACATTTAGTTTACAAACAGTATTAGTAATATTATTTAGAAGATGATAGATATAATTGGGTGTTGTCAGCATACTGACTTATCTTACAGTTCTCAGTGAAGCAGTTAACAAAATTAACAGTAAATATAATAAAAGTAGAGGGCCTAGATGCTGCCCTGTGGTACTCCATAATGGTTGACTAAAACATCAGAAATATAAAAAGGTATTGTTTAATTTTAATTTAACACATTGTTTTCTATTATACAAGTAAACAAACCACTGAACTGCATCTGAGGAAAATCCATAATAATGTAACTTAGCCAACAATAATATTATATTCAACACATCAAATGCATTAGAATAACTAAGTGATATAAACAAGATAACTAGTCATTATTCCAAGCCTCAGTTATATCACTCGTGATTTTTAGAAACGCCGTGTTGGTGCTATGATTACTTCTATATCAGACTGACAAAAAAGTACATTATTTTGTTTCAAAAACTCATAGGTTTGACAATGTATCCACTTTTCTATTACCTTACTTAAGACCGATAAGATAGTGGGTCTTAAATGTTTTGTGTTCACTGGCATTATTTATTTTTGCAACAGGTATGATTTTCCATATTGACGGGAATGTGTTAGTATCTGCGAAAATTCAAAATATGGTTAATAATATCAGGACATACATTGCTCAACATTAAAACACTAATATCATCATCCTATAGCATTGTTTTTAGGGGAGTTGATAATATTTATGACTTGTTCGGTGCTAATATGTTTAAATGCAAGTTTTGCAAATTCGATTCAAAATGATTAATTAAGTCAGTTGGTATATTCTTTATTGTGGGTGAATTTATAAAATGTACATTAATTATATTGGGATCAATAATATCAGGTGAAATAGTGTTACGCTTTTTGTATGAACCGAATTTTGGTTGAAGAAGACCACAATTTTCTGGGATTATTTTGACTTTATTAACATAAAATTTGTAGTAAGCTTGTTTTCAGCCTTAATAGCAGAATTTACAAAGTTTCTCATGCTTTTATATTCAATGAAATAGATTTGAGATTTTGAGATTTTATATTTCTTGTAAGTAAATTACGTTCATTGATCATTAGTTTGACGACTGGAGTTATGTATGGTTGATATTGTCTTTTGGTTACAAATGTACGAGTTGGTGCATGAATATCAAATAGATACAGAACTGTTAAAGGAATTTAACTTTATCATCAATGTCTCCCATACTTAAAATATCATTCAGGAAATTGAGGAAACATCAGACGAGAAACGAATCAATGTCAAAATCTTTAAATGATCGGTAAATAACTTCTACTGGAGGTTGAATATGCACAGATGTATCTAAAATACTATATATTAACATATTATCACTGATGTTGCTGACATCAACACATTTAGTTTCAAAACTGATTATATCGTCCGATAATATTAAATCAAGAAGAGAGGGTGAGTAGTTAACTAATCCGTGTAGGATTATCCACTATTGCTTAATATTAAAAAAAGTGAAAATAGTAAACAGTCTACGCGCGTCGTTGCTATTCAACAAAAGAATTAACATTAAAGTCACCGACAAGAATTGTTCTAACAAATTTCTAAAGATAATAACTAAGTAAAGGCAACCTTATGTTCAAAAATATAAGTTTAAAGTTCATGCAAACCCAATAAAAAAGATTTATATCTGTTATTTGTTTGCTTTTTTACATATTTTAATTCTGCATAATTTCAATTCTAATTAAAAAAACAAAATAACCGTGAAGAAAAGGTAAAACAAAATCGTTTGACAAAAGCCCCAATGACTATTTAAAATTTAAAATTCGAATCTAGTGAAATGTAGACGGTCACAAAAATTATTCAAACAAACGACTGCCACCACAATATTTGTTTTTAACCCAGAATTTATACTGTTTTGTGATCGTGGAACAACGACGTTGATTGTCAGGTTTCGGTTATTACCATTTCTTTCTTTAAAAAGTAATTTCATCGTAACAATTCAAGAACGAACTATTTTTCACATATAGTGTTTGTTTTAATCCAATTTAAGTTGTTTTCGTGTGATCGAGAGTCCAATAGTGTTATTGAGTTATTACAATTTCTTTTTTTATAAATAAATCCTAAATTGATAATTTAAAAAATTTAACACCAATATCCTACTTTAGGGAATACCTATAATAAGGTTAAAAAAAACAAATACTAACATTAATATTAACTTAAAAGCAACACTATCAACTAGTATTCGACTGGTTTAGTACTTGTATTTATAGAAAATTATACTAGTATTTTTTACAAAATTTACATTATAGATAAATTACATTCGATTATTATTATTATTATTATTATTATGATAAATTTTATTTTTAGTATGCTTTTAAACATACGTAAAATACGTTTAGTACGTTGAATTATTAAGACGCCATTAGATTTGCTTCACATCTCGTTTTAATTTAACACATTAACTTAATAGCCTTAAACTAAGAACAGACATAAAACAGAACTTTTACGAAATTACACAAAACAAAGAAAACGACAATATTATATCATTGACAAAACTGCTTCGGTGGTGAATAAAAGTAAACGAATAAGAGAAACGATTACGTTTATTATAGCTGAAAACAGCTTGCAAAGAAAGGTGACATTTTTTTATATTTTTATTTTGGTAAGTAACTCAAAACTTACTTCACCTTTACAACTAACTTTATCCATTAAAAGTTTTGGGGACGATAAAGAAGTCTTAAATACGACTGCAATTGCTTCCAAGTTGTTTGAGTTATGATTGTATTGAGACCTTTCATAAAGTGTTCAAAGGCTTTTTGGTAGTTGTAATTTTGTAAACAAAATTTAAGCAATTGGACAGTTAATCAGTAAACCATGATATGGATCGCAGTTCTAGTATCTAATTTCATACATAAACGATTAAACATTATTTATTAAAAGTCCGTACTACATAATTTGTTGTTTAACATTTACAGAATTTTCTAAGCTTTTTTTTAAATTAATTTAATATTAAAAATCTGTTTTAGAGTTACAACGTTTACAAAAGAAAATGGAAATAGGAAAATATGTTTAATTTCTATTTATACAGGGTAATATGATTATAGTACACAAGTTTTAAAGACGATTGATTGAAATTTGGGACATCCCATATAATAATAAGTAGCACTTTTGACTATAACAGATTTTTTTCACTTCCGGTTTTGGCGATTTATTCTAATCGACCCATTCTTATGCTAGAAAAATTTATGAGCAAATTAAGCTCATCAAAATTGTTTTTAGGGTAAAACTCAAATTTTTCAATGGAACCATATTGGTACCGTGGTAACATTTATTAGTACTATTAATAAGGATTTTCATATCTTGTATTAAAATGTGGAATAAATACAATCAAAATTACAGCTAGAAGAAATTAAGAAAACACAATTCTGTTCTAATTTAAAGTTAGAAAACTACTAAGATGGCTTTGGAATACAAACAATGAACTTTACCTATCTACAACAATTGTTGAAAATGCTGTCCATTAACTTCAATGCACTTCTGCCCTCTGCTGTTTCTCGTAGAACGTTTGCCAATTTGTTACGCACAAATCTGACTTAACAAATTTGCAACGAACGAAAGTGCCAATCCGCTAAGCGGTAGAGGTGGATTAGGGTTGTCTCTCACTTACTTTTATTAATGAGTAAAAGGTCTTTAACATGTTTCACAGTCGGGTTTTGTTTGGTGCCACCCAATTCTTTTTAATAAATGAGTCAAATGTTCACTAAAGATAAGGGAGAAATATACACACCTGATGCAATAAAAGAGAAAAGTTATAGTAACCGTTCTCTATTAAATCTTAGAAAAATATTACCAGGATATCTCCCGGGGTCCTAAACCTAAACGCATTATGACGCTTATCCGAAAACAAAAAAAACAACAAACAAACATCCATGCAACGCTACGCTTCCCGGTACCAGGGTTAGACAGGGAGGTTAGTCACCGCGTCCTAAATCTATTACAAAGTGGGCTCTTCAGTAGAGCCGCCTACAATTAATTACAAACGCACTTACAAAGAAAAAACTAGATTTAACCGTTAGTTACAAAAGCCCGAATTCGCGTGCTCAGAGATAGTCTATAATCCGTATTGCGGTTATTTCGATTGTTTTCACCAAATCAAACGGTATTCTTTTTAATAGCAGCAAAATGAAAGTTCCATTTATTTTTCGTTTACTAAACTTCCGCTATATTACACTCGCGTTTGAGAGTTACCCGTAAACTTTTCGACGCATTTATGCGGTTGTTAAAATTTAACAACATTAATCCGCGTTACGACTCGTGTCAAAACATATCATTATCCGTTCGAATAATGCCTAAAAACAAACTATTCACTAACATCAGGTACAGAGCGTCACCCACTTATCGGTTCTTTTCACACACTGAACGTTACAAAAATTATTGCGCTAAAATTTTCTTAGAATTAACAAACAAAAACCGCTTACCTAGAATTCAGACCGTGGGCGCAAAGTTCGTATGTTATTTCTCTTTTTAAACAAACATATCGTTAAATTCACTGATAACGTCGGCTAACACCGACTGCAATTCCTAGAAGGACAAAAAACCCTTGATCTAGCAAAACTAGATGCGATGTGTGAAGTTGAATCAAAGAACTCAAAGTGTGAGACCTATGAAATAAGCATTTTCCGAAAACTGATTTAAGAAAAATATCAAATGACCAAAAACAATTTATGAACAATCTTGACCCTGAGCACACGTGGATTGCAGCGTAACAGGAAACATTTCGAAACATTAATGCATCTCTATCCTAAAGAGCTTTTACGAATTAAAACTCATTTATGCGTACTAAAA
Source organism: Abscondita cerata (assembly GCA_030710515.1). Classification (NCBI taxonomy): domain Eukaryota; kingdom Metazoa; phylum Arthropoda; class Insecta; order Coleoptera; family Lampyridae; genus Abscondita; species Abscondita cerata. Next base: position 6,356 of record JALBCR010000995.1, read on the forward strand.
AAAACAATTCCTCACCAAAGGAGGTGACAAATTGTTGGGCTGTTATGCTATTAATTGCGCGTCTTACTCGTACCTCCAGAAAAAATTTTGACGTTTGAAATGTCATTTATGTGGTATCATTAGATTCAGAAAATTATGCAATTTTAAAAATGCAGTAATATACAGGGTGCTCTATTTAAAAATCAAAAGTTGGCGTCACTTCTGGAGAAACCGGAGGTGAAAAAAAAAATCTGTTATAGTCCAAAAGTGTCATTTATTATGTATATGGAATTCCCAAATTTTATCCATTATCTTTAAAACTAAGGGAGAAGCGGGGGTATGCCATGATTCTGTTACCAGTATAACCCCGTTGTATACAATTCATTTTTCTTTTAACATTAATTGTTAACTCTGTCTTTTTTATTTGTTTACAAGTTTTGTGTTATTTCAATTAAGTCATAATTAAAAATGAATTGCATTTCCATTGCACATAATTTGAATTCCTTAAATAAAATAAAGTGGATTTCCAATAAGAACATAATTTATATCCAAATAAATGTATCAGTAGATCCTTGTTTTACTTATCTGTCTAGAAACATCTTATGGTTTATCTTTATGTGAACACAAAACTAAAAAACTGCATGATCTCATTTTCATGTTAAGAATTAAGGTTATATTGGGCAATAAAAATTAATGTTATGGGTGTTTTAAATTAAGTTTAAGTATATCATAGAAACTCATTCAATTTTATTTAATATTTTAATAAACAAAATTTGAATAATTATATTGATGTAATTAAAATTAGGTACATAACTAAAACAGAAGCAATTGTCGTATGTACAGGGTGTCGAATCCTCTTCTTCATGCGCTTTCCAAAAATGCTATATTGTCTGTATTTATTTTGACAAATGAAGTAACAATTTAACAATTTTTAAAATGTATAACGACATTTTGATATTTATCTGTTAAAAATTAATCTTGGTTTCATTAAGGAGACTAACACACATTGCTGTTTTCTTTTTAGTTTAAATAAAATTATTTTATATGGCTGAGAGGTATCTCTAGATATCTATATAATTTGAGTTAAACTTATATAATATACTTCCACGTAATAAAGTCCAAATTTAGAAACTATCTGTTAAAGTAAAGTTGTGGGGCTTATTTCGCGTTTTCGTTACTCAAAAAGAGGTAGTATTCATGCTGTATTGAAATCTATTTTGCGTAGCTACATTACAATTAATAATACGTTTTAAATGATAGTAGGTGAACACAAAATGCTAATGAAATTGAAAAATTAATTAACTTAAAAAATCCCACGTATAAAAAAAATATGACATTTTTAGTAATTGTAGCAGATTGTGATGACTTTTGTCAAAATAATACATGGTCGACAATAAAGAAATTGATTTGTTCTTCTACGGTTTGAGAAGGGGCACCAAAAAACCACTATGTCGTTTTTTTGCAGGCAACGTTTCGTGCAGCAGAATATTGCACTTCTTCAGGCCTCTGTTTATTAAAAGAGAATACCATTTAACGGTAAGTTATATACATATACATCATATCCTTAATATATTAATCTAAGTATAGATGATTGACTCGACTACTTACTTAAAACAGAAAAAATGGTCAGCCACTTAAATAAGTGTAAAAAGCTCATAGATATTAAACAAACACAAAATACATTAACAATTAAATATAAATAAATATCTCTAATAAACACACACTCTATACGTAAAAACAGAACAAACATGAATCACTAGATGACAATATGATAATAGAGAATTCCTCCTTCTATTTTATTTTCATTATTAAATTTCTATAAATATTGCTTAAATTTTGTGTGTCCGTATTATAATTAATGTTATATTGTTGTGTTTGATGATGTATATAATTTCAGCTATTAAACGTTTTTATGATTACTTTTCTACATTTAAAATTGTAGGATTAATCAAAATTGAAATTATGACCCATCTCAACTATTAAGTTGTACGGCTAACGCAGAGTCTGGTTTTGTTTTGCAATCACTACTTATGATTTTTTATCCTGTTTTTTGGTTATTAATGTTACCAAGTAGGAGTTTATGGTTTTCCATTTTGAGTTTTATCTTATGATTATTATTAATAAGGAGTTTTTGTAATTTTAATTAATCCAGAATTACAAAATAAAAAAATGATACAAAATAAATTGTAAAAATAAAATGAAATAAATAATAATCACTTTTGCAAAATTATATAATATAATTATTTGTTTTTTTGTGTATTACTTACTAACATATGTTTTAATATTTACTTAGTTATATTTTTTCTTAGATTAATCCTGGTTTATAAGAAAAGACAGCGGTCAATTATGACCGCTAGAACATTTGTCGAACTATTGTTCCCATATACATGCATGGGTCATGCCAGCCATCACATAATCGTGTCTAAACTTGCATCGGTAGCATTGGCAGATATTGCGCAATCTAGTACAGAAGCTTGTTAGTTGCTGCAGTAGCTGCATAAGGAAGCGAATAAACCGCATGTAAGCATAACCAAAATAAACGCATTATGGCATCAAATATGAGTTATAAAAACAAGACATTTTCCAGAGAATATAATTAGGGCGTTTACTTTGAAATGTTTATATTTTCACGGCAAAGTAGCTCAAAATCTGACGAGACTCCAGCAGTGAGTCATGCGGAGAACAAGATAGAAGGTGAATTAGATGCGATCTTTTCAGACGTCAGAGATGTTCATTCACGGAAAAACTGGCACGTGTAGATAGAAATTCTTATAGTATTCCGTAAACGTTTAGTAAAAAATTATATATACCCAATAAAACCAAGTATTGATTAAAAATGTTTTAAACTAAGTGTTGATAGTGGTTTCACATGAAACATAAAGCTATATTCAGGCAAAGTATAAAATCCAGCAATATTAGTTCTAACAAAAACGGTCATGTCATTAGCAAAACACCGTCTAAATTCTGGAAAAACGATAGTAAGTGTCAATTACTACACAAGCCTAGGGTTTGCACATTTATTGCTTGTTGAAGAACCACACATATAATACAGAACTCTTAGATTAAACTGTCTTGGTAATCCTAACGAAGTCGTCAGTTAGAAAGCTAAAGATTTGGAGAAATTATGTGAAAGAGAATAGCCATGGTTCCATATAGGTTGGAAAGTAGCGTGATAAACGTGACTTAAGTTTTCTTTCTACTAAACATGGCGATCAAATGGTAGAAATTAAACGACGTGTTGGAAGCGTAGTTAAACCGGCAGCCATTATAGAATACACTGGAGTTAAGTAATCAATAGACGATGTCCGACAGATATCACGTTTCCAATACGGCACTGTGTAAAACCGTAATATGGGATCGTAAAGTATTAATAGGAATGTTAATTGGTACTGCACTGATAAAGCTCGCATTTTGTGTAGGAAGGTTAGCAAACAAAACCTAACAATAATAGAATTTAGAGAACACATCTTCACAGAGTTGCTGAAATCTGTAGATACCGACAATAGTTACGAAATGCCGGCACCGAGGATGTCATGCCTTTCACGTTAACGTCAGGAAAACTTCCCAAAAATGAATACACACACACTTTGGCAAAAAACCAGAAAGTACTGCAGATGATGTTATGGAAAGAAAATCTTGTTGAAGCGTACTGCGTTCAATGCGATAACTAACCACATATCTGTTTAGATTGCTTTACAACCAAAACATAATAAGAAGTTATAATATATACTAAGTGACATAGAAAGAAGAACACCCAGTAATAATGAATATTTTGTAAATTTTTTTTGGAATATATTTGTTTATATTAAGATAAAAACGATCAGTTTTTCAGCCATATTGCCCTAGCGGTTGTTTTGTTAACCTCATTCAAAAACACTTACGATTAAGTAGCCCTAAAACAATGAATTAAGCATTTGTAAGTACAGTTGTCATTTAAGCGATTTAAATTGCATTTCAAAGAGCTTCTTTAATTCAATCACAATGCCTCCAGTGCGAAGACGCCATAATTTTCGGCAATTAAGCGAGTTTGATAGGGGTAGAATTGTGGGATTGCGTGAGGCTGGTTTGTCTATGAGATATAGCCGCTAGAACGCAACGGAGTTTAAACACTGTGGCAGTCTGTGTTCGGGCATGGAACCAAGAGGGCCGTACACAAGAGCGAGAGGTACAGGACGTCGTCGAAGAACCACAGAACGCGAAGATCGCCGTCTTAGACTATTGGCTTTACGGAACCGCTTCTCTTCTACACGGGCGATTGCGGACCAGTGGTTTGAAGAACATGGAAGACCGATTGGGATGCGAACCGTTTATAGACGGATAAGAACCTTTGGGCTCTTTTCATACCGTCCCCTTTTTGTGCTACCACTGACTCCAGAGCATCGACGTTATCGTCTAGCGTGGTGTAGAGAACGGGCAAATTGGGACCAAGAATGGAATTCAATTGTCTTTAGTGATGAATCCAGATTCTGTTTGGGTATGCATGACGGTCGTGCAAGGGTAGAAGACGGCGCGGTGAAAGACAAGATCCCCAATTTTCTGTGAATAGGCATGTGCACCACACAGTTGGAGTTATGGTATGGGGAGCTATTGCTATTGGAAGTAGGTCACCTTTGGTCTTCATTAGAGGTAACATGACCGCTGCGCGCTACATCCAGGAGGTCGTAGACCCCATATTGTACCTTATGTTCAGACCATCCCCAACAGCACATTCCAACAAGACAACGCACGACCTCATGTTGCTAGGGTTTCTTTGGCTCATTTTGAGGCCAATCAAATTGCTTTTTGCCTTGCCACCAAGATCTCCCGATCTTTCGCCCATCGAGCACGTCTGGGATATTATGGGAAGAAGATTACTCAATTTACCTCACCCTGCACAAACTCTAGCGGCTTTGCAGCATCAGTTACAGATAGCATGGGATGAGATACCTCAAGAAGAAATCGATCACCTCATTAGAAGTATGCCCAGACGTGTTAATGAGTGCACAAGACATCGTGGTGGAGCAACACATTATTAAGTTTTTTGAAGAAGTTAACAGTTTAATTTTTATCAAATTGTGATTGTTTACTAATCTAATTCGTATACACTAGTATACCAAAATTGTTCAAATAAATTCATTATTACTGGGTGTTCTTCTTTCTATGTCACTTAGTATATAAGGTAAACATGTAATTTCATTTTGTTACAATTCTTAGCTAAGTTTCATTTTTATTTGTAAAAATTTTTGAATGGTTCTTAACTTTCTAGGTAGAGGTGGGGTTAAAAAAACGGTCTCAAGATACATAAAAGGCCGACGTTTTGCTCCCAAACCTGTGAGGAGCTTTATCGAGACTAATAAACTATTAAAATTAAATTTTGAACTAACAGTCACTCATAACTGCTCTGGCCTGGCAGGATTATTGTTTGGGGTCATCAGTAACCTCTGTGACCGCGAAAGTGTTAAAGAAAATTATAATTTTAATTTTACAGCTGTTTAATAAAAACACACTTTTTAAAATTATCGTAAATCATCGGTTAATAAAAAATAAATTTTATAAAGTATCCAAACTAAATACGTTTAAGTGTACGCAGATCCAGGAATTACCTTGTATATTGTCTTCCGAAACATCAGTTAGTTTACTTTAAATGCTTTGGCAATAATGGACTTCACAACTATGATGTATATACTATTTTTTCCACTACTAGCCAAATTTAAGCGAAAAATAAAAAATAAACATTTTTCTTGTAAAAATCAAGTAGCACAGGAATGCAAATAAATCAAAAAGCATTAAAAACTCTATACGTCAATAAACCAACTGCAACTGATTCACTAAACACTTGTGTGATATATTTCACCTTCATTTTCTGAAAATTATTCGGAGTAATATGTAAATTAGTTGATTTAGGAGCCAATCGCAGCGGTTTAGATTTGTCTGACATGTAGAAATTTTTAATGTCTTTCCAAGATGCTTTTTGTTATTAAAGAATTATATCGTATTTAATCAAGTTATTTTGCACCGACTTCAATAAATAGGGGACATCGAAGAAATAATAGATTTTCTTATCGTTTACGAGAAGGTATGGTTTTCCGGTGATACATCTATTCTTTTAATTAGGTTTCGAAAATTTTACTACTGCCCTTACATTGGCACCGCATTGTAGTTGTAGCTTTTTATGCAGTTTAATACTATCGACTTCAATTTGTCACCTTTGCATATCGTATTTGTAAAGATGTAGCACAAGGGTTGTTTAACTTTATATATAACTCTAACCATGATCACGTAGCAGTTTGAGCTGGCAAAAATTTAAAACCTACTTTAAAATTAACATTTTGGGGCTCGTAAAATATAATTTTAGTGAAAATTGTTTGTATTCCTCTGTATATCTCTTGCTTCTTAGTGGTTTATTTTTAAGTCTACTTGAGCTGTCACAATTTGTGCTCTGCTTTCGGGAAGTAATCGTTAGGAGATGTTAACTTCAATTGAAGTGCTTTCTTTTCACGTTGCAATTTAAGAATGTTCCTCCGTAATTTTCTTTACCTAAGAGTATTTGAGCTGCAAGCTTGAGTAGTTTTGGTATAGCTAGAGATGTTAACGGGCATTTATTGCTTCACCAATATACCTTGCATCATTTGAATATTGGGTTTCAGAAATTGACACTTGTAATTCATTTAGGAATGGCAAGTGTTCGCCACATACTCGTTAAGTTTTTAGAGTCGACATTTTTATGTAACAGATCGGACCTTCCAGATTCTGTTAACCATTCAAAACACCTACAACAAAATGTTTGTAATTTACTTAAACCTGAAAAAACTGATTCTATCATCATATTTAATAAATAAATAAATTCAGGTTATGTATTTGCGGTTATGGGATGGGGGCGCGAATTCTAAACTAATTGCATTTTTTATTCAAATAATTTTATCGTGTTAGGTAATTTTAAGCAGCAAATACGTTAAAGATAATCTCCTGGATATACAAAATTATGTTTCACTCGTTTTGTTAAACAACTATTTTAGATTCTCAAAAATTTGAATTTGTCCATTATTAACCTAGGTCAACAATAGAAAAAATTATTAACCACTAATAGAAATTCAACTTCTCAGTTGGCTAGGGAGACGCAATAATTGTTCACTTCACAGCTAGTAGTGGAAAAAATTATTTTAATTTTTTGAGATTTAAAATATTTAACTTTAATCTGTTACTTATGATGGTGCTTTAGTCCCAACAATGCATAAAATTGTATACAGAATTTAATTAAAATCAAATAAATAATAGAAATTCAAATTATTTAAATTTAGCCAACTTAAAATTATGTACAATTTAATTCATTTTATTAATGACTTAAAATTATACTAGTAATTGAAATAAAATAATAGTAATATGTCCAATATAAAAGATACCATTTTAAACTAAAATCAACTTTAAGGAAACTGAAACCGTGTACATCAGAGTTAATTAAACATTTACTATTAGTAATATTTTTCTTTATTCTTATTTCAAGTTTTGTTTTGCATATAATATTAAAAAGGTGCCTAGTTTTAAAACCGCATTAATTTGATAAGCCTTCAAAATTCTTTAAAGGTAAAAGCTAAAACCAAATTTATTTTTAATTGTAATATTTGAGCATTAAAATTTTAATGTTTTAGTTCAACTCATTTTATTTATGAAATTAAATACTGACTGTGAATAACGCAATAAATTTTATGTAATGCATGTCAGAAGATAATAATATTGTTAGGTAACCCAATATCCCATCAGGTATTTTAACACAACTGAACAGCGTAAAGTACACTTTGTGTCACCCCCAAGTGCAAACCACATACAAACTACCACATTTATGTACATTGCAAAATTGATTCGCAACTTGGGAAAATGCAATGCAAACAACTCAGTTGGTATTTTGTTGGTTATTTTACACACAAAACTAATATCATTCTAAACCACTTGGATTGTGTCATTAATTTATAGATATGTATTCATTTCCTTTTTTTGCAAAAACTTTTCCCTGGCCAAGAGCAAATATATCAGTTTAATTTTGCAATCTATATAATTAAATCATAACGATTAAGTTAGGTTTTTTACGTGTGTTAATTAAATTTTTAATAACATACAGCTGACCGAAGAAAGCAAGATCCTAGAAGGGAAGTGTCCAAGGCCGTTTTAATTTGAATTGTACATTCAGAATAAAAGTTCGATATACTAATACCCCAGTCAATAAAGCCAATAATAAGTAAATTTTTGACAATAATAATAATAATGGGATACCGCATGTGTCATGTAATTGTAAATAGTATAAAGTACCTTATATTCATATTTTATACAGAAAATGGAATTGTCATTATATTCTTAATTAACATTTAAATGCAAAAAGGGTTTTTTTTCAACTGTTTTTTCATGAGTGAAAAGTAATGAACCAACATTAATGGTGTAAAAGAAAAAATGTTGAGAATAAAAATACGAATAAAATGAGCTCGACTCGATGAGGTAATAAATTTTCAAGAAAATCGGAAAAAGTGAAATATTTGTTTTTGTTAATTTGTAGATCCATCATTTTTGAGATGTAGCATAAATCTTTCAGAAAATAAGAGGTAATGATACGTACGTAGTGTGTGCAAAACCCTGCAATTGTCGCGCAATTAGTACATGCAAAATTGCGATTTAAAATTTTTAAAGCAATATATTCAGCTCGTGTGGTTGTCCGATTGTCAGAAATAAAAAAAAATTGTGAAGTTGAAATAGAAAGGAACAAAACTTATATTCTTATTTTTTGATAAAATGATATTTAACCCACAAAAAATGCATGCAAAGATGACTGAAAAAAAAGTTGAGGAAAGACACTTTTTTTTGCATTTAAATGTTTTTTAACAATATAATGACAATTCATTTTTGGTATAAAACATGAATATAAGGTACTTTATACAATTTACAATTACATGGCACATGCGGTACCCTACTATTATTTTTGTCAAAAATATATCTCTACTTACTGTACTATAAACACCGAATAAATCAATTACAAGTTTGAATAATTATTATTTATTATTTACGAACTAAAAATAATGCAATTTTGTAAATTACGACTGTTCCGACATGACTCGGTTTGCGCAAACCGTACGTGAAAGGGGTAGTTTTAAGTTAGTTTTATTAATATTACTCGAGTAGCGTTGAAGAATCTTATAATAGAATTCGGATTTTTATATTATTGGAACACCAGAATACCATTATTTTATAATTTAAGGTTGTTATACTGCTAGGTTAAAAATAACAGTCTCAAAATTACATGTAAAGCCGACGTCTCGCCCAAACTTGTAAGATTGTTATCCTTCTAGGTGGAGATAGGATTGAAAATAACGGTCTCAAAATTACATGTAAGGCCGACGTCTCGCCCAAACCTGTAAGGTTGTTATCCTTCTAGATGGGGATAGTGTTGAAAATAACGATCTCAAAATTATATGTAAGGCCAACGTCTCGCCCAAACCTGTAAGGTTGTTATTCTTCTAGGTGGGGATAGTGTTGAAAATAACGGTCACAAAATTACATGTAAGGCCGACGTCTCGCCCAAACCTGTAAAGGGCTTTATCAAGGCCAAACATAAATTAAAAAACCCTGTGAGTCACAAATTGATGATGTCACAAAGATTAAAAATGATTAAAAATTAATCAATTATATAAAACACACAGTATAACTAGACGAACGAACAAATAAAAAAATTATTTTGCAGCTATTATCAAATTTCTTAATCACGCAACGTTTGTGTTGGTGTTTTATTTAATGGTAGACCGTGGTAAAGTACAATGTCCATTATAACAACATTATTAAGAGACAAATTAAGTTAATACGTATTAGGAGTTAGGTCTTTACTCAGGAAATGCTGAAGGATTCTACTTCAATGACATTCAAAGTATCTTCTATCTGACGTTTTGGTTCCGTGTGTGCAATCTTTTTCAAGGTATTTATTTATTGATCACCAGAAAAAATTACAATTAAAACTGTGTGACATCATATAGAGACATATAGATACATTATAACAATTTACAAAGAACAATGTAATACAACTATCAAAAGTGACTAAAGTTATTAAATCACATAATAAATTAGTGTTAACTTTAAAAATTAATAAATTTATCTAATTCTAGAACTCACCAAAGATTTAAAATGTCAATGACAGGCACGAATGAGCTGCAATAAAGTACATTTTTTTGGATCCAGTTTATAAACATATAAAATTACAATTACTAGGCACGTCAATTAATAAAACGATTAAAAATGTAAAAATACAACACCCAAGAATGTACACGGACTAACAAACCAAATTATAATGACAATTTATTGAGGGTCAATATAGATAAACAATAACGGAAAACACTGACCACTTTATCTCAAGAATGATAATAAAATATTTGTGCAACTAAACATTAATTGTTAGATTTTAGATTTATTAGTAATGTTAGGATTGATTGTATGTTAGTTATGGGTGGTGGTAGGATTAATTGCATGCTAGTTTAGGGTGGTGAGTATTATATTAAATTCATTAGTTAATATTAGTGTAGTTATTGATAGGAATTTTTTTGTTATTTTTTTTATATTGTTCAGAATGTTTATATTTTTATTTTGTAGATTAGATTGCTATACATACTACTTAGATTGTTAGTGTCGTTTTTAAAATTGACATTGTCTTCGTAGACATTGATGAAAATCATCTCTGCGGTCATTCTTTTTCTGTAATTAGGTTTAATATCCAAAACCAGTGGATTGTCGAAATTAATAGTACGTCCTTCCTTAGCGTGAACTGATAATTCTGTATGGTCGCTTTTGTGAGCTATTACATTTGTGATTAAAAAAAAAAATTAAATTAATTGTTAACAAACTTAGTTATAGAATTGAATACTAGAGACCATTCTTGAATAATTGGGCTATCTACATGCATAATAATATATCTTTGATTCTCTCTGAGTATAACAAATTTCCGATTTATCTTCGGATTGCTAACATGCCAATATTTAATGTTTTAAAGCATAGTACTATCGTAATACTTGTAAATGAGGAAAAACCAAGCAATAATGTTAACAAGTTCCAGTTTGGACATATTTAGTTTTAAACCAATATCCGATAAATATTTTGAAATGTACCATTTCAACATGTTCAACTAATTTTGTTCTTTATTTTCTTAATAATTTTTGTATGTTCGTGATTTTATTATCTCTTTATTGCTTATTTCTGGCTTAGATTTTCTTGTTTATCTTAATTTTTAAGCTATTTTTCCTGTCACCTTACAGTTTTATTTCCATTCCTAGTTTGGGCATTGTGTATGTGTGTTTCTACATGGTTTTGGTTGGGGATTAATCTTTGTCAATGTTGAATAAAAGATAATAAAATCACGAACATACAAAAATTATTAAGAAAATAAAGAACAAAATTAGTTGAACATGTTGAAATGGTACATTTCAAAATATTTATCGGATATTGGTTTAAAAAACTAAATATGTCCAAACTGGAACTTGTTAACATTATTGCTTGGTTTTTTCCTCGTTTACAAATTATTACGATAGTACTATGCTTTAAAACATTAAATATTGGCATGTTGGCAATCCGAAGATAAATCGGAAATTTGTTATACTCAGAGAGAATCAAAGATATATTATTATGCATGTAGATAGCCCAATTATTCAAGAATGGTCTTCTAGTATTCAATTCTATAACTAAGTTTGTTAACAATTAATTTAATTTTTTTAAATCACAAATGTAATAGCTCACAAAAAGCGACCATACAGAATTATCAGTTCACGCTAAGGAAGGACGTACTATTAATTTCGACAATCCACTGGTTTTGATATTAAACCTAATTACAGAAAAAGAATGACCGCAGAGATGATTTTCATCAATGTCTACGAAGACAATGTCAATTTTAAAAACGACACTAACAATCTAAGTAGTGTATGTATAGCAATCTAATCTACAAAATAAAAATATAAACATTCTGAACAATATAAAAAAAAATAACAAAAAAATTCTATCAATAATTACTCAATTATTAACTAATGAATTTAATATAATACTCACCACCCTAAACTAGCATGCAATTAATCCTACCACCACCCATAGATAACATACAATCAATCCTAACATTACTAATAAATCTAAAATCTAACAATTAATGTTTGAGTTGCACAAATATTTTATTATCATTCTTGAGATAAAGTGGTCAGTGTTTTCCGTTATTGTTTATCTATATTGACCTCAATAAATTGTCATTATAATTTGGTTTGTTAGTCCGTGTACATTCTGGGTGTTGTATTTTTACATTTTAATCGTTTTATTAATTGACGTGCCTAGTAATTGTAATTTTATATGTTTATAAACTGGATCCAAAAAACATGTACTTCATTGCAGCTCATTCGTGCCTGTCATTGACATTCTAAATCTTTGGTGAGTTCTAGAATTAGATAAATTTATTAATTTTAAAGTTAACACTAATTTATTATGTGATTTAATAACTTTAGTCACTTTTGATAGTTGTATTACATTGTTCTTTGTAAATTGTTATAATGTATCTATATGTCTCTATATCATGTCACACAGTTTTAATTGTAATTTTTCTGGTGATCAATAAATAAATACCTTGAAAAAGATTGCACACACGGAACCAAAACGTCAGATAGAAGATACTTGAATGTCATTGAAGTATAATCCTTCAGCATACTCCTGAGTAAAGACCTAACTCCTAATACGTATTAACTTAATTTGTCTCTTAATAATGTTATAATGGACATTGTACTTTACCACGGTCTACCATTAAATAAAACACCAACACAAACGTTGCGTGATTAAGAAATTTGATAATAGCTGCAAAATAATTTTTTTTATTTGTTCGTTCGTCTAGTTATACTGTGTATTTTATATAATTGATTAATTTTTAATCAATTTTAATCTTTGTGACATCATCAATTTGTGACTCACAGGGTTTTTAATTTATGTTTGGCCTTTATAAAGCCCTTACAGGTTTGGGCGAGACGTCGGCCTTACATGTATTTGTGACCGTTATTTCCAACACTATCCCCACCTAGAAGAATAACAACCTTACAGGTTTGGGCGAGACGTTGGCCTTACATATAATTTTGAGATCGTTATTTTCAACACTATCCCCATCTAGAAGGATAACAACCTTACAGGTTTGGGCGAGACGTCGGCCTTACATGTAATTTTGAGACCATTATTTTCAATCCTATCTCCACCTAGAAGGATAACAATCTTACAAGTTTGGGCGAGACGTCGGCTTTACATGTAATTTTGAGACTGTTATTTTTAACCTAGCAGTATAACAACCTTAAATTATAAAATAATGGTATTCTGGTGTTCAATAATATAAAAATCCGAATTCTATTATAAGATTCTTCAAAGCTACTCCGAGTAATATTAATAAAACTAACTTAAAACTACCCCTTTCACGTACGGTTTGCGCAAACCGAGTCATGTCGGAACAGTCGTAATTTACAAAATTGCATTATTTTAGTTCGTAAATAATAAATAATAATTATTCAAACTTGTAATTGATTTATTCGGTGTTTATAGTACAGTAAGTAGAGATATATTTTGACAAAATAATAGTAGGAATTTACCACATGTGCCATGTAATTGTAAATTGTATAAAGTACCTTATATTCATGTTTTATACCAAAAATGAATTGTCATTATATTGTTAAAAAACATTTAAATGCAAAAAAAAAGTGTCTTTTCTCAACTTTTTTCAGTCATCTTTGCATGTATTTTTGTGGGTTAAATATCATTTTATCAAAAAATAAGAATATAAGTTTTGTTCCTTTCTATTTCAACTTCACAATTTTTTTTTATTTCTGACAATCGGACAACCACACGAGCTGAATATATTGCTTTAAAAATTTTAAATCACAATTTTGCATGTACTAATTGCGCGACAATTGCAGGGTTTTGCACACACTACGTACGTATCATTACCTCTTATTTTCTGAAAGATTTATGCTACATCTCAAAAAAATGATGGATCTACAAATTAACAAAAACAAATATTTCACTTTTCGATTTTTCTTGAAAACTTTATTACCTCATCGGAGTCGAGCTCATTTTTATTCGTATTTTTATTCTCAACATTTTTCTTTTTACACCATTAATGTTGGTTCATTACTTTTCACTCATGAAAAACAGTTGAAAAAAAAACCCTTTTTGCATTTAAATGTTAATTAAGAATATAATGACAATTCATTTTCTGTATAAAATATGAATATAAGGTACTTTATACTATTTACAATTACATGACACATGCGGTATCCCATTATTATTATTGTCAAAATTGCACTTATTATTGGCTTTATTGACTGGGGTATTAGTATATCGAACTTTATTCTGAATGTACAATCAAATTAAAACGGGCGTGGACACTTCCTTCAGGGATCTTGCTTTCTTCGGTCTAGCTGTATGTTATTAAAAATTTAATTAACACGTAAAAAACCTAACTTAATCGTTATGATTTAATTATATAGATTGCAAAATTAAACTGATATATTTGCTCTTGCGGGAAAAGTTTTTGCAAAAAAAGCGAAATGAATACATATCTATAAATTAATGACACAATCCAAGTGGTTTAGAATGATATTAGTTTTATGTGTAAAATAAAGCAACTAAATACCAACTGAGTTGTTTGCATTGCATTTTCCCAAGTTGCGAATCAATTTTGCAATGTACATAAATGTGGTAGTTTGTATGTGGTTTGCACTTGGGGGTGACACAAAGTGTACTTTACACTGTTCAGTTGTGTTAAAATACCTGATGGGATATTGGGTTACCTAACAATATTATTATCTTCTGACATGCATTACATAAAATTTATTGCGTTATTCACAGTCAGTATTTAATTTCATAAATAAAATGAGTTGAACTAAAAACATTAAAATTTTTAATGCTCAAATATTACAATTAAAAAATAAATTTGGTTTTAGCTTTTACCTTTAAAGAATTTTGAAGGCTTCTATCAAATTAATGCGGTTTTAAAACTAGGCACCTTTTAATATTATATGCAAAACAAAACTGAAATAAGAATAAAGAAAATATTACTAATAGTAAATGTTTAATTAACTCTGATGTACACGGTTTCAGTTTCCCTTAAAGTTGATTTAAGTTAAAATGGTATCTTTTATATTGGACATATTACTATTATTTTATTTCAATTACTAGTATAATTTTAAGTCATTAATAAAAATGAATTAAATTGTACATAATTTTAAGTTGGCTAAATTTAAATAATTTGAATTTCTATTATTTATTTGATTTTAATTAAATTCTGTATACAATTTTATGCATTGTTGGGACTAAAGCACCATCATAAGTAACAGATTAAAGTACTATTTTAAATCTCAAAAAAATTAAAATAATTTTTTCCACTACTAGCTGTGAAGTGAACAATTATTGCGTCTCTAGCCAACTGAGAAGTTGAATTTCTATTAGTGGTTAATAATTTTTTCTATTGTTGACCTAGGTTAATAATAGACAAATTCAAATTTTTTGAGAATCTAAAAATAGTTGTTTAACAAAAACAAGTAAAACATAATTTTGTATATCCAGGAGATTATCTTTAACGTATTTGCTGCTTAAAATTACCTAACACGATAAAATTATTTGAATAAAAAAATGCACTTAGTTTAGACTTCGCGCCCCCATCCCATAACCGCAAATACATAACCAGAATTTATTTATTTATTAAATATGATGATAGAATCAGTTTTTTCAGGTTTAAGTAAATTACAAACATTTTGTTGTAGGTGTTTTGAATGGTTAACAGAATCTGGAAGGTCCGATCTGTTACATAAAAATTTCGAGTCTAAAAACTTAACGAGTATGTGGCGAACACTTGCCATTCCTAAATGAATTACAAGTGTCAATTTCTGAAACCCAATATTCAAATGATGCAAGGTATATTGGTGAAGCAATAAATGCCCGTTAACATCTCTAGCTATATCAAAACTACTCAAGCTTGCAGCTCAAATACTCTTAGGTAAAGAAAATTACGGAGGAACATTCTTAAATTGCAACGTGAAAAGAAAGCACTTCAATTGAAGTTAACATCTCCCAACGATTACTTCCCGAAAGCAGAACACAAATTGTGACAGTTCAAGTAAACTTAAAAAATAAACCACTAAGAAGCAAGAGATATACAGAGGAATGCAAACAATTTTCACTAAAAATTATATTTTACGAGCCCCAAAATATTAATTTTAAAGTAGGTTTTAAATTTTGCCAGCTTAAACTGCTACGTGATCACGGTTAGAGTTATATATAAAAAGTTAAACAACCCTTGTGCTACATCTTTACAAATACGATATGCAAAGGTGACAAATTGAAGTCGATAGTATTAAACTGCATAAAAAAGCTACAACTACAATGCGGTGCCAATGTAAGGACAGTAGTAAAATTTTCGAAACCTAATTAAAAGAATAGATGTATCACCGGAAAACCATACCTTCTCGTAAACGATAAGAAAATCTATTATATCTTCGATGTCCCCCTATTTATTGAAGTCGGTGCAAAATAACTTGATTAAATACGATATAATTTTTAATAACAAAAAATCATCTTGGAAAGACATTAAAAATTTCTACATGTCAGACAAATCTAAACCGCTGCGATTGGCTCCTAAATCAACTAATTTACATATTACTCCAAATAATTTTCAGAAAATGAAGGTGAAATATATCACACAAGTGTTTAGTGAATCAGTTGCAGTTGGTTTATTGACGTATAGAGTTTTTAATGCTTTTGATTTTTATTTGCATTCCTGTGCTACTTGATTTTTTACAAGAAAAATGTTTATTTTTATTTTTCGCTTAAATTTGGCTAGTAATGAAAGAAATAGTATATACACCATAGTTGTGAAGTCCATTATTGCCAAAGCATTTAAAGTAAACTAACGTGATGTTTCGAAGACAATATACAAGGTAATTCCCTGGATTGGCGTACACTTAAACGTATTTAGTTTGATACTTTATAAAATTAATTTTATGATTTACGATAATTTTAAAAAAGTGTGTTTTTTATTAAACAGCTGTAAAATTAAAATTATAATTTTCTTTAACACTTTCAGGTCACAAAGGTTACTGATGACCCAAACAATAATCCATGCCAGCCAGAGCAGTTATGAGTGACTGTTAGTTCAAAATTTAATTTTAATAGCTTATTAGTCTTGATAAAGCCCTCACAGGTTTGGGCAAAACGTCGGCCTTTTATGTATCTTGAGACCGTTTTTCAACCCCACCTCTACCTAGAAAGTTAAGAACCATTCAAAAATGTTTACAAATAAAAATGAAACTTAGCTAAGAATTGTAACAAAATGAAATTACATGCTTTACCTTATATACTAAGTGACATAGAAAGAAGATCACCCAGTAATAATGAATTTATTTGAACAATTTTTGGTATACTAGTGTATACGAATTAGATTAGTAAACAATCACAATTTGATAAAAATTAAACTGTTAAATTCTTCAAAAAACTTAATAATGTGTTGCTCCACCACGATGTCTTGTGCACTCATTAACACGTCTGGGCATACTTTTAATGAGATGATCGATTTCTTCTTGAGGTATCTCATCCCATGCTATCTGTAACTGATGATGCAAAGCCGCTAGAGTTTGTGCAGGGTGAGGTAAATTAAGTAATCTTCTTCCCATAATATCCCAGAAGTGCTCGATGGGCGAAAGATCGGGAGATCTTGGTGGCAAGGCAAAAAAGCAATTTGATTGGCCTTAAAATGAGCAAAGAAACCCTAGCAACATAAGGTCGTGCGTTGTCTTGTTGGAATGTGGTGTTGGGGATGGTCTGAATATAAGGTACAATATGGGGGTCTACGACCTCCTGGATGTAGCGCGCAGCGGTCATGTTACCTCTTAAAAGGCCAAAGGTAACCTACTTCCAATAGCAATAGCTCCCCATACCATAACTCCAACTGTGTGGTGCACATGCCTATTCACAGAAAATTGGGGATCTTGTCTTTCACCGTGCCGTCTCACCCTTGCACGACCGTCATGCATACCCAAACAGAATCTAGATTCATCACTAAAGACAACTGAATTCCATTCTTGGTCCCAATTTACTCGTTCTCTATACCACGCTAGACAATAACGTCGATGCTCTGGAGTTCAGTGGTAGCACAAAAAGGGGACGGTATGAAAAGAGCCCAAAGGTTCTTATCCGTCTATAAACGGTTCGCATCCCAATCGGTCTTCCATGTTCTTTAAACCACTGGTCCGCAATCGCCCGTGTAGAAGAAGCGGTTCCGTAAAGCCAATAGTCTAAAACGGCGATCTTCGCGTTCTGTGGTTCTTCGACGACGTCCTGTACTTCTCGCTCTTTATGTACGGCCCTCTTGGTTCCATGACCGAACACAGACTGCCACAGTGTTTAAACTCCGTTGCGTTCTAGCGACTATATCTTTCATAGACACACCAGCCTCACGCAACTCCACAATTCTACCCCTATCAAACTCGCTTAGTTGCCGAAAATTATTGCGTCTTTGCACTGGAGGCATTGTGATTGAATTAAAAAAGCTCTTTAAAATGCAATTTAAATCGCTTAAATGACAACTGTACTTACAAATGCTTAATTCATTGTTTTAGGGCTACTTAATCGTAAGTGTTTTTGAATGAGGTTAACAAAACAACCGCTAAGACAATGTGGCTGAAAAACTGATCGTTTTTAATCTTAATATAAACAAATATATTCCTAAAAAAATTTACAAAATATTCATTATTACTGGGTGTTCTTCTTTCTATGTCACTTAGTATATATTATCACTTATTATGTTTTGTTGTAAAGCAATCTAAACAGATATGTGGTTAGTTATCGCATTGAACGCAGTACGCTTCAACAAGATTTTCTTTCCATAACATCATCTGCAGTACTTTCGGGTTTTTTGCCAAAGTGTGTGTATTCATTTTTGAAGTTTTCCTTGACGTTGACGTGAAAGGCATGACATCCTCGGTGCCGGCATTTGAAGTATTGTCGGTATCTACAGACTTCAGCAACTCTGTGAAGATGTGTTCTCTAAATTCTGTTATTGTTAGGTTTTGTTTGCTAACCTTCCTACACAAAATGCGAGCGTTTATCAGTGCAGTACCACTAACATCCCTATGAACACTTTACGATCCCATATTACGGTTTTACACAGTGCCGTATTGAAACGTGATATCTGCTCTGACACGTCTATTGATTACTTACCTGCCGTGTATTCTACAATGGCTGCCGGTTTTTGGACTACGCTTCCAACACGTCGTTTGATTTCTACCATTTGATCGCCATGTTTAGTAGAAAGAAAACTTAAGTCACGTTTATCACGCTACTTTCCAACCTATATACCATGGCTATTCTCTTTCACATAATTTCTCCAACTTTTAGCTTTCGACTGACGACTTCGTTAGGATTACCACGACAGTTTAATCTAAGAGTTCTTAATAGATGTGTGTCTTCATCAAGCAATAAATTGGCAACCTCTAGGCTTGTGTAGTAATTGACACTTACTATCGTTTTTCCAGAATTGAGACGGTGTTTTGCTAATGACATGACCGTTTTTGTTAGAACTAATATTGCTGGATTTTATACTTTGCCTGAATATAGCTTTATGTTTCATGTGAAACCACTATCAACACTTAGTTTAAACATTTTTAATCCATACTTGGTTTTATTGGGTATATATAATTTTTTTACTAAACGTTTACGGAATACTATAAGAATTTCTTCTACACGTACAGTTTTTCCGTGAATGAACATCTCTGACGTCTGAAAAGATTCTACTTCACTATCTTCATCTTGTTCTCCGCATGACTCACTGCTGGAGTCTGTCAGATTTGAGCTACTTTGCCGTGAAAATACACACATTTCAAAGTAAACGCCCTAATTATATTCTCTGAAAATGTCTTGCTTTTATAACTCATATTTGATGCCATAATGCACTTATTTTACTGCTTACATGCGGTTTACTCGCTTCTTATGCAGCTACTGCAGCAACTAACAAGCCTGTACTAGATTGCGCAATATCTGCCAATGCTACCGATGCAAGTTTAGACACGATTATGTGACGGCTGGCATGACCCATGCATGTATATGGGAACAATAGTTCGACAAATGTCTTCTTTTTCTTATAAAACCAGGATTAATCAAGAAAAAATATACTAAGCAACATTAAAGCATATGTTAGTACGTAATACACAAAAAAACAAATAATTATATTATATAATTTTGCAAAAGTGATTATTATTTATTTCATTTTATTTACAATTTATTTTTGTATCATTTTTTATTTTGTAATTTGATTAATTAAAATTACAAAAACTCCTTATTAATAATAATCATAAGATAAAATCTAAAATGGAAAACCATAAACTCCTACTTGGTAACCAATAATAACCAAAAACAGGATAAAAAATCATAAGTAAGATTGCAAAAACAAAAAACCAGACTCTGCGTTAGCCGTACACCATATTGAGATGGGTCATAATTTCAATTTTGATAATCCTACAATTTTAAATGTAGAAAGTAATCATAAAAAACGTTTAATAGCTGAAATTATATACATCATCAAACACAACAATAACATTAATTATAATACGGACACACAAAATTTAAGCAATATTTATAGAAATTTAATAACGAAAATAAAATAGAAGGAGGAATTCCCATTATCATATTGTTATCTAGTGATTCATGTTTGTTTGTTTCTACGTATAGAGTGTGTGTTTTATTAGAGATATTTATTTATATTTAATTGTTAATTTATTTTGTGTTTGTTTAATATCTATGAGCTTTTTACACTTATTTAAGTGGTTGACC
The DNA here is from genome assembly GCA_030710515.1 of Abscondita cerata. NCBI lineage: Eukaryota > Metazoa > Arthropoda > Insecta > Coleoptera > Lampyridae > Abscondita > Abscondita cerata. The sequence goes on from JALBCR010000995.1 coordinate 27,161, forward strand.
ATTTTTCTGTTTTAAGTAAGTAGTCGAGTCAATCATCTATACTTAGATTAATATATTAAGGATATGATGTTTATGTATATAACTTACCGTTAAATGTATTTCTTTTAATAAACAGAGGCCTGAAGAAGTGCACATTCTGCTGCACGAAACGTTGCCTGCAAAAACGACATAGTGGTTTTTTGGTGCCCCTTCTCAACGAAGAACAAATCAATTACTATATTGTATATTTATTTTGACAAAAGTCATCACAATTCAACAATTACTAAAAATGTCATATTTTTTATACGTGGGGATTTTTTAAGTTAATTAATTTTTCAATTTCATTAGCATTTTGTGTTCACCTACTATCATATAAAACGTAATATTAATTGTAATGTAGCTACGCAAAATAGATTTCAATACAGCATGAATACTTACCTCATTTTGAGTAACGAAAACGCGAAAGAAGCCCCACAACTTTACTTTAACAGATAGTTTCTCTAAATTTGGACTTTATTACGTGGAAGTATATTATATAAGTTTAACTCAAATTATATAGATATCTAGAGATACCTCTCAGCCATATAAAATAATTTTACTTAAACTAAAAAGAAACATGCATGAGTTTAGTTCCTTAATGAAACCAAGATTAATTTTTAACAGATAAATATCAAAATGTCGTTATACATTTTTAAAATTGTTAAATTGTTACTTCATTTGTCAAAATAAATACAGACAATATAGCATTTTTGGAAAGCGCATGAAGAAGAGGATTCGACACCCTGTACATAATGACAATTGCTTCGTTTTAGTTATGTACCTAATTTTAATTACATCAATATAATTATTCAAATTTTGTTTATTAAAATATTAAATAAAAATTGAATGAGTTTCTATGATATACTTAAACTTAATTCTAAAACACCCATAACATTAATTTTTATTGCCCAATATAACCTTAATTCTTAACATGAAAATGAGATCATGCAGTTTTTTAGTTTTGTGTTCACATAAAGATAAACCATAAGATGTTTCTAGACAGATAAGTAAAACAAGGATCTACTGATACATTTATTTGGATATAAATTATGTTCATATTGGAAATCCACTTTATTTTTATTTAAGGAATTCAAATTATGTGCAAAATGGAAATGCAATTCATTTTTAATTATGACTTAATTGAAATAACACAAAACTTGTACACAAATAAAAGACAGAGTTAACAATTAATGTTAAAAAGAAAAAATGAATTGTATACAACGGGGTTATACGGTGTAACAGAATCATGGCATACCCCCGCTTCTCCTTAGTTTTAAAGATAATGGATAAAAATTTGGGAATTCCATATACATAATAAATGACACTTTTTGACTATAACAGATTTTTTTCACTTCCGGTTTCTCCAGAAGTGACGCCAACTTTTGATTTTTAAATAGAGCACCCTGTATATTACTGCATTTTTAAAAATTGCATAATTTTCTGAATCTAATGATACCACATAAATGACATTTCAAACGTCAAAATTTTTCTGGAGGTACGAGTAAGACGCGCAATTAATAGCATAACAGCCCAACAATTTGTCACCTCCTTTTGGTGAGGAATTGTTTTTTTTAGTACGCATAAATGAGTTTTAATTCGTAAAAGCTCTTTAGGATAGAGATGCATTAATGTTTCGAAATGTTTCCGTTACGCTGCAATCCACGTGTGCTCAGGGTCAAGATTGTTACAAATTGTTTTTGGTCATTTGATATTTTTCTTAAATCAGTTTTCGGAAAATGCTTATTTCATAGGTCTCACACTTTGAGTTCTTTGATTCAACTTCACACATCGCATCTAGTTTTGCTAGATCAAGGGTTTTTTGTTTCCTTCTAGGAATTGCAGTCGGTGTTGGCCGACGTTATCAGTGAATTTAACGATATGCTTGTTTAAAAGAGAAATAACACACGGCTTTGCGCCCACGGTCTGAATTCTAGGTAAGCGGTTTTTGTTTGTTAATTCTAAGAAAATTTTAGCGCAATAATTTTTTGTAACGTTCAGTGTGTGAAAAGAACCGATAAGTGGGGTGACGCTCTGTACCTGATGTTAGTGAATAGTTTGTTTTTAGGTAGTATTCGGACGGATAAGATATAGTTTTTTGACACGAGTCGTAACGCGGATTAATGTTGTTAAATTTTAACAACCGCATAAATATCGCAAGTGTCGAAAAGTTTACGGGTAACTCTCAAACGCGAGTGTAATAAGGGAAGTTTAGTAAACGAAAAATAAATGGAACTTTCATTTTGCCGCTATTAAAAGAATACCGTTTGATTTGGTGAAAACAATCGAAATAACCGCAATACGGATTATAGACTATCTCTGAGCACGCGAATTCGGGCTTTTGTAACGAACGGTTAAAGTTAGTTTTTTTTTCTTTGTAAGTGCGTTTGTAATTAATTGTAGGCGGCTCTACTGAAGAGCCCAATTTGTAATAGATTTAGGACGCGGTGACTAACCTCTCGTCTAACCCTGGTACCGGGAAGCGTAGCGTTGCATGGATGTTTGTTTGTTGTTTTTTTTGTTTTCGGATAAGCGTCATAATGCGTTTAGGTTTAGGACCCGGGAGATATCCCGTGTAATATTTTCTTAAGATTTAATAGAAAACGGTTACTATAATTTTTCTCTTTTATCAGGTGTGTATATTTCTCCCTTATCTTTAATGAACATTTGACTCATTTTATTAAAAAGAATTGGGTGGCGCCAAACAAAAACCGACTGTGAAACATGTTAAAGACCTTTTACTCATTAATAAAAGTAAGTGAGAGACAACCTAATCCACCTCTTACCGCTTAGCGGATTGGCACTTTCGTTTGTTGCAAATTTGTTAAGTCAGATTTGTGGCGTAACAAATTGGCGAACGTTCTACGAGAAACAGCTATGAGGGTGCAGAAGTGCATTGAAGTTAATGGACAGTATTTTCAACAATTGTTGTAGATAGGTAAAGTTCATTGTTTGTATTCCAAAGCCATCTTAGTAGTTTTTTAACTTTAAATTAGAACAGAATTGTGTTTTCTTAATTTCTTCTAGCTGTAATTTTGATTGTATTTATTCCACATTTTAATACAAGATATGAAAAATCCTTATTAATAGTACTAATAAATGTTACCACGGTACCAATATGGTTCCATTTAAAAAATTTGAGTTTTACCCTAAAAACAATTTTGATGAGCTTAATTTGCTCATAAATTTTTCTAGCATAAGATGGGTCGATTAGAATAAATCGCCAAAACCGGAAGTGAAAAAAATCTGTTATAGTCAAAAAGTGCTACTTATTATTATATGGGATGTCCCAAATTTCAATCAATCATATTAAATTAATTAAACATATTTTTCCTATTTCCATTTTCTTTTGTAAACGTTGTAATTCTAAAACGGATTTTTAATATTAAATTAATTTAATAAAAAAACTTAGAAAATTCTGTAAATGTTAAACAAAATTATGTAGTACGCACCTTTTTAATGAATAATGTTTAATCGTTTATGTATGAAATTAGGTACTAGAACTGCGATCCATATCATGGTTTACTGATTAACTGTCCAATTGCTTAAATTTTGTTTACAAAATTACAACTACCAAAAGCCTTTTGAACACTTTATGAAAGGTCTCAATACAATCATAACTCAAACAACTTTGAAGCAATTGCAGTCGTATTTAAGACTTCTTTATCGTCCCCAAAACTTTTAATGGATAAAGTTAGTTGTAAAGGTTCAGTAAGTTTTAGTTACTTACCAAAATAAAAATATAAAAAAATGTCACCTTTCTTTGCAAGCTGTTTTCAGCTATAATAAACGTAATCGTTTCTCTTATTCGGTTTACTTTATTCACCACCGAAGCGCTTGTCAATGATATAATATTGTCGTTTTCTTTGTTTTGTGTAATTTATTCGTAAAAGTTCTGTTTTATGTTCGTTCTTAGTTTAAGGCTATTAAGTTAATGTGTTAAATTAAAACGAGATGCAAAGCAAATTTTAATGCGTCTTAATAATTCAACGTACTAAACGTATTTTACGCATGTTTAAAAAGCATACTGCAATAAAATTTATCATAATAATAATAATAATAATAATAATCGAATGTAATTTATCTATAATGTAAATTTTGTAAAAAAATACTAGTATAATTTTCTATAAATACAAGTAATTAAACCAGTCGAATACTAGTTGATAGTGTTGCTTTTTAAGTTAATATTAATGTTGTATTTGTTTTTTTTAACCTTATTATAGGTATTCCCTAAAGTAGATATTGGTGTTAAATTATTTTTAAATTATCAATTTAGATTTATTTATAAAAAAAAAGAAATTGTAATAACTGTAATACCAACACCATTGACCCCCGATCACACGAAAACAACTTAAATTGATTAAAACAAACACTATATGTGAAAAATAGTTCGTTCTTGAATTGTTATTATTAAATTAATTTTTTTAAAGAAAGAAATGGTAATAACTGAAACCTGACAATCAACGTCGTTGTTCCACGATCACAAAACAGTATAAACTTGGTTAAAACAAATATTAGGTGGCACAGTCGTTTGTTTGAATAATTTTTGGTGACCGTCTACATTTCACTAGATTCTGAATTTTAAATTTTAAATAGTCATTGGGGCTTTTTGTCAAACGATTTTTTTGTTTTTTACCTTTTCTTCAATGTTTATCGTTTTTTTTAATTAATCGAAATTATGCAGAATTAAATACGTAAAAAAAGCAAACAAATAAAAACAGATATAAATCTTTTTTATTGGGTTTGCATGAACTTTAAACTTATATTTTTGAACATAAGGTTGCCTTTTACTTAGTTATCTTTAGAAATTTGGTTAGAACAATTTTTGTCGGTGACTTTAATGTTAATCTCTTGTTGAATAGCAACGACGCGCGTAGACTGTTTACTATTTTCACTTTTTTTAATATTAAACAAATAGTGGATAATCCTACACGGATTAGCAACTACTCACCCTCTCTTCTTGATTTAATATTATCGGACGATATAATCAGTTTTGAAACTAAATGTGTTGATGTCAGCAACATCAGTGATAATATGTTAATATATAGTATTTTAGATATATCTGTGCATATTCAACCTCCAGTAGAAGTTACTTACCGATCATTTAAAGATTTTGACATTGATTCGTTTCTGTCTGATGCTTCCTCAATTTCCTGGAATGATATTTTAAGTATGGGAGACATTGATGATAAAGTTAAATTCTTTAACAGTTCTGTACCTATTTGATATTCATGCACCAACTCGTACATTTGTAACCAAAAGACAATATCAACCATACATAACTCCAGTCGTCAAACTAATGATCAAGGAACGTAATTTACTCTACAAGAAATATAAAATCTCAAAATCTCAAATCTATTTCATTGAATATAAAAGCATGAGAAACTTTGTAAATTCTGCTATTAAGGCTGAAAAACAAGCTTACTACAAATTTTATGTGAATAAAGTCAAAAATAATCCCAGAAAATTGTGGTCTCTCTTCAACCAAAATTCGGTTCATACAAAAAAGCGTAACACTATTTCATCTGATATTATTGATCCCAATATAATTAATAGACATTTTATAAATTCACCCACAATAAAGAATATACCAACTGACTTAATTAATCATTTTGAATCGAATTTGCAAAACTTGCATTTAAACATATTAGCACCGAACAAGTCATAAATATTATCAACTCCCTTAAAACAAATGCTATAGGATATGATGATATTAGTGTTTTAATGTTGAGCAATGTATGTCCTGATATTATTAACCATATTTTGAATTTTCGCTAGATACTAACACATTCCCGTCAATATGGAAAATCATACCTGTTGCAAAAATAAATAATGCCAGTGAACACAAACATTTAAGACCCATCACTATCTTATCGGTCTTAAGTAAGGTAATAGAAAAGTGGATACATTGTCAAACCTATGAGTTTCTTGAACAAAATAATGTACTTCTTTTTTGTCAGTCTGGATATAGAAGTAATCATAGCACCAACACGGCGTTTCTAAAAATCACGAGTGATATAACTGAGGCTTGGAATAATGACTAAGTTATCTTGTTTATATCACTTAGTTATTCTAATGCATTTGATGTGTTGAATATAATATTATTGTTGGCTAAGTTACATTATTATGGATTTTCCTCAGATGCAGTTCAGTGGTTTGCTTCTTACTTGTATAATAGAAAACAATGTGTTAAATTAAAATTAAACAATACCTTTTATATTTCGATGTTTTAGTCAACCATTATGGAGTACCACAGGGCAGCATCTTAGGCCCTCTACTTTTTATTATATTTACTGCTAATTTTGTTAACTGCTTCACTGAGAACTGTAAGATAAGTCAGTATGCTGACAACACCCAATTATATCTATCATCTTCTCTAAATAATATTACTAATACTGTTTGTAAACTAAATGTTAATCTTGATGCCCTATTTAAATTTTCATGTAAAAATGGTTTCACATTAAATAGTCAAAAACTATAGGTTTGTGTGTTGGAACTGAAAGTAATTGAAGCAGATGTTAAAGTCAATATGAATCTAAAATAGTTATTAACAATAATATTGTTAAATTTGATAACAAAAATAAAATTTTAGGTATCACGTTAGATGAAAACCTAACATTTAGAGAACACATTTCTATTAAATGCAGATTATGTTATGCCAAATTGAAATTATTGAATCAATTAGAAATTTATTTCCATCACATATAAAATTTAACATTACCAATTCATTACACTTAAAAACAGATTGCAAATAGTTCAGAACAGATGTTTAAAATTTTCATACTATATTTCTAAGTTTTCTCATGTAACTCCCTTCTATAATAAATGCAAAATTAAAAAAATTAATTAATTAATATATATACAATTATGCTTTTAAATTTGTTATATAAAATTATAACTAACAAAACGCCAAGATATTTAAACGACCTCATAAATTTTATACCTCGTGAACATGATATAAGAAAAATAGTTGTCAGAATACCTAAACACAAGACCAAAAAGTTTAAGGCGTCGTTTGAGTATCAAACTGCCATATTTTATAACAATTACCACGTTTTATTAGATTTAAGTAGTCTTCATTGTTTCAAATTTGTTGTTAAAAATAATATATTCTGTAGACAGTTGAAGGAGAACAGTGCAAACCAGCATTGCTGACCTGTTTTTCCTTTTGTCTGAGAGTATGTTATGTATAATATATTTTCATTCAATAAATACATAAATAAACATTACGTAAAAGTGAGTTTTTAAAAACCTTTTCAATTATTTTTTGCGAAATTTTTTTGAAATATAATAGAGGGTATTTTGAGAAAATGATTAAATTTAAACTGAAAGCGGAATCTTTTGTAAATACAAATCTTTTTAAAATTAAATTAACTTGTACAGGGTTATTTGGTATAAATTAGCCACCCCTTATTATCGTTATTATTGGTCCTAAAAAAAAAGTTAAATATGAAAGTTGTACGGTTCTAACTGATTTTTTTAAAATACTGTCAATAGTTCAGTTATTCGCCGTTTAAAGGGCAAAAACAAATATAGGATGTATTTTTTTTAATGTAACACCTCCAGTAGTTTATTACTTACATTTTTGAAAAGATTTTTTTTATTTCAAAAAGTATATCGTATGTTGTCTTTATCTTGAGCCGTTATTGAGTTATTAATCGTAGAATAAACAATTACTTAAACACGGAATTGTTAACATTGTCAAAGTAAGAAATCACCAAAATGGTTTATAGTGAAGCAGAAAAACTTTTTATACTACGATATGCTAGATGGCCGGCCGTCCAGTCGTCCGTCCGAATGTAAACAAGATATCAAGAAAACCACTCGTTCGATCGTAAAAACATAAACCCCTAAATATGGGGTGTCCCATTTAACTTTAAGAAGTTATTTAATAAAATGTGTGCATAAACTTTGGAGCAATTTTTTCACCACTCTGTATAATTTTGAAATAAAACTTTTATATGGTAGTATACTTTAACCTTTCAGCTAACCATTAGATTTAATTATGAACTCGTTTCATGTTACAGGATATAAGCAATTTTTACATTACACTATGTATTTCTCAAAATTTCTCAAAACAATCAGTTTAGGTATAGGAAGTGTAACAGAAACTTACCTTTATTTTGTCTATATAAACTACAAATTTAAAAAAATATATAGGATGTTTCATAAGAAAAAATATAACTTTGATATGTACTTTATTTTTGTGCCACAATATTCAAAAATAATTATGGAGTATGCGCCTCAAGAACCTACATATAACTGCGCTAAAAAATTATTTCTCAACCATTTTCATTTCTCGCAGAAAAACTGAGGCGAATGTGGTGGGCCACCCGGTATATCAAAATAATTTTAAAATGTAATATTTATCAACCTGCAAGTTACTAAAATGACAAAATTTGTAAATCTTTTACTGCTTCGCTATAAATATCTGTAACGTTAGTGGCGATTCAACGTGTATAACTTTATAATTTTATACATAAAAATGTAACATTCAATGTTAAATATTTAATCCTACTTTTAGGAACTAATTACTATCTCGCTGTTGCTAATAATGTGACATGGAATTTGCTTCTAAATTTAAAAATAATTAGTGTATTGAATACGTAAATGTAAATTGTAAAATCAATATCACTATAACATTTACGCACAATAAATGGTAAATTGTTGTTAAGTTATAAAACTCTTTATTTGTCTGCGAATCACACTAAAATATTTCACTTTTTTGCTTGGGGATAGTACTCCGATGACCTTTTCTTATGTGAACGTTTTTATATACGTATTCTTAAATAATGCTTTTGTATAAATTATTAATTTACTTATAAATTTTTCTTATTGCATTTCTAACCTATTAACTAATGAAGAAGTGAATAATCAATAAAATCATTATTATAATTTGCATTATACTTGCTAATTTGTCATTTTTTTAATAATAATAAAATAAAGAAGCTTGCAAAAATTAAAGATAATCTAATAAAAATATATACAGTCGTGAGATTTTATATTAACGTTTGAATAATTCATGACCAACTTTTATAAAATTTAGCATACTAATGAACCAAAAATTAGGTAAACGCTACAAAATTTTTTGTACTAACTAATAATAATTCATTTATGACGTACATACTTTCAAAAAAGAAATTACATTTCAATTAAACTTCAGTCATTATGACATTTGACATTTATAATGTGATACTTTATGTATATTAAATGGATAAAACAGAACCTTTTATGTGAATACGTGATTATTAAATAATTGGTTATAAATGTTCATATTTTTACGTTTTAAATTTACTTTACTACCTTCTATGAGCAATTAAAATTATTTAAATATAATTGTCAAAACGTTTTCATACTTTAAAATATATGTAACTATTTTTTTAATTAATTATTAATTACAATTTCTAAAATTATTCTAAAGTACTGGTTTTATTAAAAAAGTTTGAACCGGAAACTTTTGTAATTATAAAAAATAATTATGTTGTTATTTAAATTTAAAAGAGTTTGTCTATTGAAATTTTAATTACTTTTTCTTAACGTTTCTGTAATTAAATTATTTATCTTTGTCCATTAAAAATATTGTTTAAAAGCGTTTTAACAAAGGGTTTATCAAGTATCAAAAGCATCACAGTTTTTGTTAAGAACAGATTATGAAAGTAAAAGTAGTGACATTTTTCTTGATAAATCAATATCTTCAACTACACTCCGTTCTTTTACGAAAGAGGGTGATTAATGAGTGTATTTGACAGTCGAAATAGCGTACCAAAAACAAGAGTTTAAAATATTGTAATAAGAAGATTGAATTTTTTATCATTTTGTGTTTGCACTTTCCGCAAAATGTACTGTAATTTACTTATAAATTTTAAACAGTAGTTAATATAATTATATTATAATTATAGTTGCTTTGTTGCCAATTAAGTTATAATTTGCACACATAAAAATAAAAAGAGTTTTTCCATCTTTCTTACTAACTTACTTTTCTTTTATTTTGTTAGTTTGTAGTTAAATTTTAAATAAGTAATTTGTATTTTGCAACAACTTACATAGAATCAACTTCTACAATCTTTAATGTTCCCAAAAACTGTTTTATTCTACTATCATGAGTTATTTTATTGTGCGACAATTTCTAAAAACATGATAATGAAAATTATATTTCACTTGGAACAAAGCTATTTCGAATGAATATCAGTGTTAACTTATGTAAGATTTCAAAACTGGCACAAACAAAACAATTGTAAACACCACAGTCAACAACGTTTATATTGTGATAAAAATTTTTTTGTTCCATTTCTCAATTTGTTATATTTAACGTTCATTTAAAATTTATTGAAGTTTTGACAATTAGAAAGGTTATTTCGTTTAGTTTCTTACATAAATGTGTTATTGTTAAAACAAACAATGTAATAAATTGTTTTATTTGTAATAAGCTTTGTATAAGAGGTTTTTGTGTTAATTAAACCATTTGAATATTTATTCGGTTAGCATCCTTTTTAGGGTCATGTTTCCTAATAAAGCCATTATGTTTCGGTGTTTCAAGCAATTTAGGCATATTTGTAGAACTCTAATTTTAAATAACCTGCACAAATTGATGTAGTACGTAAAATGAAAAGTTTAAGTAGCTACGTGTGTTGTTTTAAATTATTATTTTCTTTTAAATTAAAAATATTGTAAAGACGAAATACTAGTAATTAGCATTCACTATGTAGAAGAGGCTTTCCCATAAAGATTTTTAGCAATTTTTATTCTAAATGTGATTAATTTTCATTTTGTTTACATAGCGTAGGGTACGGATTGATTATCGATATCCTAAAGCTGTTATGTTGGAAAGTACAATTTCAAATGTAATTAACATATTTTACCACAAACACTGATCAATTTCAACACCCACACAAAATTAAAACATACACATATAGTGTTGCAGGAAATTAAATACAAATTGAAACTAATTACAACTTGTTACTTTTACAACCAGCGTCTAACTTAAATAAAAGAAAATACCTAAAATGCAAAAAAAAACATTAATTGGACATGTCTTTTGATAGCTAAACTGTCACTATCATCAAACTGACAGTAAAAGAAAAAAAATACACTTAAAAAGTGACTATTTTTGTAATGATATTGCATGATACTTTAGAAGAACCAATCAAAATCTAATATTTAGTAGGGTTGTAATAACAAGTAGGAAATTACTTATACATTTTTTGACAACAAAGGTTAACTAGAAATATTTAACAAAAATGAATATTATTAATGTATAATGTATACAATAACGGTCATGCGATTTTCTTACCGAATACTAATCCATGTGTTCCCTCTTCAATCACTGTTCAAAAATATGTTGAGAAACATCTTTGTTAACTTCTCTCATTCTTCATCTGATCTATTACAAGATCTAATTTGTTAAGTTACCTATTGTAATGATGTGTTAATTATTTATATTGTTTTTATAAAATGTTTTTATTTTTTTTTTCGAGACAACGTTGAACAATATTCTCACATGTTGTACGTATTTGTCATTTTATGTTTTTAACGCCCAGTTGTACAATCTCCGCTTAAAGTTAACTTTGGTTTAATTTCCTAAGCGATAATTGTTGTCACAACTATTTCTTAGAAATTAAAGCGTAGTTTGTACAAGCGGCCTTTAATTGTTGTAATTTTGATATTTATAAGAACATACTTAAGTACAAAAACATACACAAGTACACAAGAGAAAATAAAACAGAAATGAGAATTCTATAATAGATTATGTACTAATAAACATAGAACATAAAAAGGAAATTTTAGGTGTCAGAGTCAAAAGAAGTGCTGAAATTTTCAGTGACCACTATCTATTAACGGCAAAAACACATATACCTACCGACAAACAAGATAAAAGAGAAATTTGAAATAAGAGAAGAATAGTAAATAATACAAATGTAGCAATCAGAACATACAGACTGCAAGAAAGCAATGTTGCTAATAAATATACAGAAAAGGTAGAAGAGCAATATCATTAATAAATGGATGGGAATTCATGGATCTAGAGAAATGCTGGAATACGTAGAAAAACATTATTATATCGAAAGCAAAACAAACATGTGGTATAATAATGCACAACAAAAATAAAAAACAAACAAGATGGTGAAATGAAAAAATAAAAACGGAAGTTAAAATTAAGAAAGAATAATGGAAACAACACCTTGGAAACAGATCAAACACGAACTATAATAGATATAAACAACAAAGAATAAAAGTAAAAGAAATGATAAACGAGGCAAAGAATAAGTCCTGGGAGGAGTTTGGCGTAAAAATGGGAGAAGACATGCAAACAAATCAAAAGCTCTTTTATAGAGTATACAAAATTCAAGAAATAAGGGAAACCAGTTATAAAGCAAGTAAAATCAAATGAAAATAAAGTGTTAGTAGTTGAAGCGCAACTTAAGTGCAGATGGAGAGAATATTTTGATGATTTATTAAATAAAGGTAAAGAAAAAAGCAGTAATATCAACAAAGAAGAAAGAATTACTAATGATAAAGAAAATAGAAAAGATCTTATTCTGAAAGAGGAAGTTATAGAAGCAATTAAACATGCAAAAAGGGGTAAAGCTGCAGGTCATGATAAAGTAACATCTGAAATGATGAAGAATCTTGGAAAACATGGGATAAACATGCTATTAAACATCTATAATAAAGCATGGAACAAAGAACAAATACCTGATGACTGGAAAAAAGGTATAATAATACCCATATATAAGAAAAGCGATAACAGAAACCTTGCAAACTACAGAGGGATAAAACTACTAAGTAATGTGTTAAAGGCGTATGAATACATACTTGAAAAGAGACTAAAGAGAATAATAGAAAACCAATTGAGCGAAACACAAAGCGGGTTCAGGAAGGGAAAAGCACACAAGATCACATTTTTACCATAAAACAATTAATAGAAAAAACAAGAACAAAGAATACAGAAGCATACATAGCTTTTCTGGACCTAGAAAAGGCATTTGACTCAATAGCACAAAGAACAATATGGGAATCGTTAGATAGAAGACAAATTGACCGAAAACTAATAAGAAGAATAAGAAGCCTATATGAAAATAATGAAAGTTATGTAAGGAAAGACAACATAAATACTGAAAGTTTTGATATAAGAGATGGACTAAGGCAAGGAGGAGTAATGAGCCCGACACTGTTTATTATAATTATGGATGACATAATAAAAACAGTACAAAACAAAATAAGCAAAATACACATAGGATACCTTAACCTTGAACCAGTGTATGTGTCTGAGTGCGTCTTTGCAGACGATCTTCTAATATGTGCACCAACAGAGAAAACTTTACAAGAAAATTTACTTATATGAGGAAACGAACTAGAGAAGAAAATCTAAGAATCAACATAAATAAAACAAAAGTAATGATGATAGGCACAAAACAACAAAAAATATTAACATAGAACTAAAACAAGGTAAATTAGAACAAGTAGAGGAATGCAAATACTTAGAAACAATGATAGAAAGAGAAGGAAATATAGAAAAGAAGTGAATGAAAGAATTAACAGCGCATCAAGAGTATATCATTGTTTAAAGAAAACTATAATAACAAAAAAGAAGTCAGCAGAAAAATAAAACTTACTGTTTACAAAACAATATTTAGACCAATCCTTATATATGGGAGCGAGAACTGGGTGCTAACGAAACCCCAAAAGAGTAGAGTGCAAGCAATAGATATGAAATATCTAAGAGCAGTGAAAGGAGTAACAAGAAAGGACAAGATAAGAAATGATACGATCAGAGAGGAATTAGACATCGAACCAATACTCAAGGTTATAGAAAGAAACCAGCTGAAATGGTTTGGACATCTAAACAGAATGCACACAAACAGGTAAGTTAAACAAATTTGGGAAGCAAGAGTACAAGAAATGAGACAAAAAGGAAGACCAAGAAATACATGGAACAAAGAGATAGAACTAATATTAAAGAAAAAAAACAAAACCTGGATTGAAGCGAAAAGTATGGCAAGAAAGAAAATAGCATGGGCACAATTTGTATATGAAACGCATATGTAATGTATTACTTATTATTGTACAATAATGTAACCCTACACCTAAGGGTAATTGGGTAAATAGATTATATATATGTACTTAAATATATTTTTTATTATACTTAAACAACTTTCTTTGTGAACTCATCTTACTGAATTACTTTCATGCTCGCGAAATTTTGTGTTAATCAACGTTTATGTTGGACAAATTGAAAGCAGTCATCCCGTTGCGGCGACTCATAGATCTTGTGAGGGAAACAACACAATAAAACTATAGGCGTTATTTAGAGTACCCAGCAATCATTTTAAAACTGCAACCCAGATACTGCAGTACTGGCGTGTTGCAGGTTAATAATGCTGGGCCCGATTCTATAGGAGACACTGACCTTCATATGGACATGTGCTGGGACACTACTGATGATAATATTTTGCCATTGTATGACCAGTATCTGATCATTAATGGTTAAACTACAATTTCTGTTACATAGCCAGTATTTGTTTTTTATTAACAAATATTTTGGTTTTTGTTTTACAGAGAGTATGTGATTTAAACTAGATATATAGTTTTAAAAGTATTTTACTGCATCAGAGATACATCATAATGTTAGAAATACATACATAACTGAATTATATAATTCTATTTTAAAAGTATAAAATATATGCTATAATAATGAAATACAATTTCTATATACCAAAACAAAAATTTGATTCTTATTAGAATCTTATAACAGATAAATCTACTTTATTAATCAAGTATAGAATCACAAAAACTTTAAAAAAACTGGTATACATGTATACACAAATAGAAGTAGATACATTAATACAAATAATTACCAAATGTTTGTTATTAATTATAAAAGTCATCCTGTGTGTTAGTATTATATATTTAGTGTTTATGCATTGATTATAATCAATGGTTTATGCTTCTGAGACTCATTTAATTATTTACTGGCGTAATGAAGTTTCTACAATCAGAAGCGAAACGTAGCAACATACTAATCCTGTGAGTCATTACAAGCATACCCTCCAATTAAGGCCTCCAGACGTCTATATCACCATCTGGAGTTTTTTCAATAATTTTATAAGAGAAGGACAACATTACCATTTTTATAATAATGATTAATTAACCTGTATGCTAGGAACGAAATATATTGTATTTCATGTTCCGAACACCACGTTTCCGATAAACTGATAAAGTTTGCTTCGAATTTTAATAGTTCAAATTCCAACGCAGCTACCTTATTTTTGATGATTTGTGTATTAATGCTGAGTAGTGTCAGAACATTTATGTCTCTACATTTTGTTTCATATGTGTACGAAAAAAATTAAATCGTCTAACTAAAACATCACTTGGCCAAATATTAGGATCGTTTAAGTCTTCTAATAAATCAAAATCACTACCTACTTTAAAAGCTGACATTGTTACACATTTATTTTCAATTTTCTCGACAATAAATAAGCGAGAAGAAAATATTTTTTTAAGGTAATTGCAGATGTCGTCGTTTGTACAATTACGTCTGGCTCGACCAACATAAAACCAAGCTTTTTGAGTATCAGCACTAAAATTGTCATCTTCCCATTTAGCGTTACCTCGTGTAATTTTCTTAAATTTTTTCTGTACAGTAGTAGAAGTATTTAAAATTTTTCATCTGTTGCTAAGATTTTTATCTTCTAAAGGTTGCATTTTATTAATCATTTGTTTGTTAGAGGGAATTTCCTTGCATATTGGTACAAACTTTTGTATTGCTGTAACATCCGTGAATGTTACGTTATTTAAGATTATTCCTGTTTTAGTCATTTGCGCATATAAGGTATCAGTTGACTTATCACTGGATTTTTGAGGTAGGACACTATCACTAGTACCATTGATAGTACTTATTGACGAAACAGACGGGCCATTATCATCAGCTTTTGTGTTATTTTGGTTGCATACTTTATTTAGTCCGGTAACATTATGTACTGCATTTTGATATAAACAGGTCTTTAAATAATTGTTTTCAATTTGCAAACTGTTAACTTTATCTATTAACTAGTAACCAAACCCATTTGAAAATGGGCCTAATCTAGACAAACCTGAAATTAAAGACGTGAGGTTACCGCTCCAGGTCAAAGGTCAAAAGTCAGCGCCTGGACCTTCTGAACAATATGACGTATTGATCTCCGAAATCGGTTCAGCCGTTTCGGAGGAGAAGACAAACATACAGACAGACAGACAGACAAACCGGGCCACGATTTTATGTGTGTAGATAGATAAACTTTTATTGAGTTGAAGCTCAGCAATTAGCTTTTTAGACTTTTAATTAAATCGCTACTGTACTCACATTCATGTTTGTTTATAGTTCCTGACATAGCTTCTAAAGGCGATATTGGCATTTTAAGATTCACACCAAGCGGCACATCACAGCATGACTGAATACGATTAACACAGCTTTTGTGATATTTTGCTTTACAAATAGCACAAGTAAACCCTGTTTTATCAGTAGCACCACATACACTTTATTAACACTTTTAAATTCACAATTTTTGTTACTACTATCGGAGCATTCCGATTCAACATCATCATCGGCGCCCGCCATATATAATTGTATAGTATATATAGTATAGTATAGTATCGCATATTTGACTACTATCACACCTATAGAAATTATTTTTAAAAACTATAACAAACAGAGTGAGGAACAACCTGCCTTTTAACTACTACATCAAGTTGAATTAAGGCTTGAATACAGTACAGTCGATCATATTCAAACTGACAGACAAATTATGAAGAAATCCCACAAGTACAATTTGCCTTTATATGTGGCTTATATTGATTTCGAAAAAACATTTGACACGGTCAAAATCTGGGCCCTAATAAACGCTGTGAGAAGATGTACGATTGACCATATAGATATATAAAATTGATCAGGAATGTGTATAAAAACGTAACTATGACGATCCAAACTTTAAAAGCATCAATCCCATACAAGTAAAAAAGGGCAGCCGATAAGAAGATATCTCACAAAAACTTTTTACGAACCTACTGGAGGACGTCTTTAAGACAATAAATTGGAAAACATAGGGACTAAACATAAACGGAGAACGGCTAGAACGGGAAATTAAGAAATTACATAAAACCACACAGAAAGTTGTATAGAAGATGAGTATCAGTAAAGATTATAGAAATCGGAAGAACGCAACACCAGTTCACATAAACAATAATTTTATAGAAGTAGTAGCCAAATAGATATACCTTGACTATAATTTATTGAAAACGCGTAAAAAAAAGAAATAAATAGGAGAATAAATTGATAGACGTCTTCAAAAAAATCCCGCAACATCTGAAAACGAGAGTGTATAATCAATGCATCCTTTCCATACTCATTTATGCATTGGAAACATGATCGTTCACAGAAACAGATCTGGAGAAAATTACAATATAGGAATACTAAAGTATGGATCAGAAATAAAACGAAAGTGGAAAATGTGGCGTTTCGAGCGGCTATACTTAAATGACAGTAGGCTGGAAATTCCATGAATAACAGGACGACATATACCGGGTTCTATGTGTAATTACAAAGGAAAAATGTCAAAGCATTGTTCATATCCTAGGTAACCTAATATAAAATCAAGTATGCAAAGGTCAATATTACAATCATTTTATGTCAACTTGTGTTTTACTAATGAGCTTTTATTATTTAATTACAAGTGAAATACTTAAATTATTGTTTGTTTGCGATAATAATTTATAAAGAAATTACTTCTGGATAAAAAATAATTATAACCCAACTTGTGCATATTTGTGCAAGTATAACGTGGTATAACTAGTTGCCTGTACCGAACCAATGATTTTATTTTATTTTTCATTTAAAAATACACATAGGGTAAATGTGTAACTAAGAAAGAAGAACCCGGTATAGTAAGAAAGTGACAGAGTAAACACCTAAAACAACAACAATATCACGGGAAAGACCTTGAACAAGATGGGGAGGCGACATATGTGCATGCACTAGTAGTTTTGTCACTTAGTATTTTTTAATCAATTATTGCGGTCTCCACTACTATTTAAAATTGCAAGGTTCCAGTTTTCTTGTTCATTAGATTGATTTGCCGAATTACAATCAAAGTTTTTATTTTAGCGAGTAAATTTGTGTTTTGTAAATTCTAATTTGTTTTATTTAGCAATTTGCCTCAAGAAACTGTCAACATATAAACGATTTAACTCTGGTGTCACGTTGTTACTTGCTAGACAACAATTTTTCTTTAAATAACTTAAATTTACTCAGCAAAATACAAACCTATTGTGCAATTATTAGTGAAAAAACAGTACCAAGTCCAAGTTTGAAAAGGTAAACAACAGGGCGTTGAAAGATTTTTAATTCTTATGCAAGCCCAGGAAATCTTCAAATCTACCATCGCAAGAGTTTCTTAATTTTCTTAATTTAATGAACAAGATTTTGGCACTAACATTTTTACATTTTTCTTGTTTATTTTAACATGTTAAATATTTTGAAACTGTAATTTTCTACTTAACTATTCCTGTTGGCGCCACTGTTGAAAATATTTGAATTTTGGTTATTTCATGAGTGATCCTCTCCTCATAGGTTAAGCAATTAAATTCACGTTTTATTTTCTTCTGAAATGTGGGAGTTTTGGAAACTGCATTTCCGGCATATTAATTGCCTAATGTTGTTTTTTCTAGTTTGTGGTTTTCAAAGCTTCACATGTATTAAGAAACTATTGCTTTGAGTAAGGGTTTTTGTTGGAAATAACGTTACGTTAATTACTTTCTTGTAGGCAAATTAATTTATTACGGTTTGAAGTAACTGAAAAAAAAAATAATCCGTAGAAATAGTAATCGCTATTTGTTACATTTATTCTTGAAAAACGGTAAGATAAGAAATGGCCGTCTTGCCTGATAAGCGCCGTTACGTTGTTCTTTGTAGACCTTGCACCGAATTTAGCCTTCGTTGTCGAAACCCCTGTGGAACAATCCTTACTATTGCTAAGTAGAAAAATATAATCTTCTTCGTCACCAATATGCAATCATCTGTAATCTTTGTCTGGCTCCTGCAGAAAGTACATGTTAGTCCGTCGACACCAGAGAATTGTGATAACTAGGCGGCCACGATAACCTTCACTTTTGACACCTCCGAGAAGCCGAATTAATATCACCTCGTAAGGGATTAGTACTTTCTCTATTCATGTTTATTGTGCTTTAATAATTTTTACCTTTGTACATACACGTTAATTTGAATTTGGTAATACGTTCGCTAAGGTTTGCGGATAGCCAACCAATTAGAAGGGGATTTCATGTACAAGATTTATTTACCTTATGATCGTGTGTGGGTGGGAAAGTTGTAAATATTTTTTTTTGCTCGCGTTAATGTTTCTAGTAGGGAAACAATTGTATTGCTTAAAAACGTCATATTATTACTGTTTTATTGTCCAATTTATTGTGTATGTGGAAATCGACACAAGTGGTAACGTCGAGCTCTATATAAACCTCTAGTCTCGAATAATAACAGTTTGTTTATTTTTGGTCTAGTGATCTACTCTATAAACACTTTAAATAAATTTAAAATTCTGTCCGAAAAAAGATCTAACATAGATAAAGAAGAATAAAACATTTTCCTAAAGCCTTTCGCTATTTGTAATTTGTCTATCTTTGTTAAAAACGCACCAAAGCTCTTTTACTACAATCAAAAATGTTAAAACTCGTGTACCGGTGTTTAATCAAAATACCAAAACAATTATTAGAAGAATTTTCACCGATTGTAAAGGAGTATACACAGCGTGTACATTAACAACTGCATCGTCCTCAACGCCATTGCTTGATTAAAAAAGATCTTGTGACATAATTTTAAACTTTGAATACTGAACATTTTGGAGTATCATCTTTGGTTATTTTTTGATCATTTGCTAAAACGCAGATCGGTCGCGTTTTGACATAACAAGAAATGGTTATATATCGACATTTATTGCAAAAATATTAGTTATGAGGTATATATCATATGATGTTAATGTTACATAAACTTGGGTATTTGTATTTTATTGTTTCACATAATTATCAACATTTCTAAATCAAAATTTTAAAAAATTAAAAATATTGTAAAACATAATAAATGGCACATCAAGTTATTGAAGCACATATTACCAAAAGCTGTACAAAAAAAATAAATCGGGATTCTAAAAAACAAAATTTGAAGATTGATGTCAACAGGTTGTTACGATAAAAATTCACGTTTACTAGCTTTCACTTTTCTAACGTTAAAATTCTCCTGCATACTTGTTACTTTGCTTATTACGGCCCTGCCTACTATTACTGCGAGTTTAATAGGACAAGGTCAACGTCTAAATTCAATTGGGCTCGTTTTACTTTCTTTCTCTTTGTGTTTGACTGTCTACGAAGATAGTCGTGTTTGTGAAAAGGAACTGCGAAATCAAATTCTAAACATGAGTGATGGATTTATCTGAAGTTTTTATAACCATCCGCCTGTTGTGGAATGTAAAGTACATTGGATATGTAATGAGGAATGAAGCGGGATGTTATTTAGAATGAACATATGCAGTTTCTTTGTCCGATTGTATTTTTTAGAATTACTTTGCTTGTTGTATGTTGGGATTTGATTATGTCCCAAATTTGTGGGTTATTTTCTGAAACCGTAACTGCCTTATGCTGTTGTATTTGGAAGGATTAACTTCTCGAACTTACCCCAAGGTTTAATTTTGAAGAACTTTATGTCGCTACAAAAATTACTTATACTCGAATGTTTCTTACCATTTTTGTTCGTATTGTTATCAAATGAACCTTGACTACTTTGATGAATTACGTTATAAGTCAAGGTGGAGCTTATAAATAATTTACTCCTTGTTACATTTGAATCCACACGCTCTGTGTGCTTTGCTAGCGGAATAAGTTCGTCGCTCAAGGAGGATAAGGACCCGTCTCACTCAATAGCAACGGCTATCTAGGGTTTGTCTATTACTTGTTTGATGTGTCACTAATTCATTTATATTTATGGTTTATGCGTGTTTCGGGCGTCGCGTTTTATGCGAGATCATAAAAACTCTCGTTTTGAGCGTACACCTTAGATGCAATAAAAGGTATTTGCAACACCTTCTCGTTTCGTGCGCTTTAAACTGATCATACTAGATGAATAATTACGTCGGATAAAGATCCCACCCTAATTAAGAAGAAGAAAAGATGATAATCATCCAAAAAATACTAGGAAAAATATTACATAGATAGGTATGTACTACTATTTATTCAAATTTAATTATATACATTAGTTTTCTTAAAGTTTCGCCTAAGCTCACTTTAGTTTGCACAAAATCGTCAACAGTCATATTTATATGATAGTCTAAGTCACAGTACTTTTTGCACGCTTTGGAGTGTTTATATTCAGCTCAGTTTGTTTCACAAACAATATCGTAGTACTGTATTTCGTCACTAAGTATTTTAAGTAGTTCATATATATTTGGATGCGCTTTTCCAACACGGTTATTCAGTCGATGATGCCATCCTTCTACCGAATTTGTAGTGCGGTGTCGCTCCTTGTAACACACCCATATATAATAATTTAGAAACGTTATCAGCGGCTTAGAGTTTAACAATCGATAATTTATGCAAAACACATTAGGGTAATTTGTAAAATCCAATATCGAGTAGGTATTATACCTGGCCTATAGTCGAAAATAAAGCAAGTAAATAGCTTATCTGTAAACAAGCAATAAGTGAATAGAATTTCTTGGATTTTACAAATTACCCCTAATGTGTTTTGAATAAATTATCGATTGTTATTCTCTAAGCCGCTGATAACGTTTCTAAATTATTTCGGAGGCCACTATAAATACCCACCTGCTATTTTGACCCTAATTATAGTAGATACCTACCTAATTACCCACCTTAATCGGATTATTTTGTGTACGCACGAAACGAGAGGAATAAATTCCATAATTTTTAATGCGAAATGAGAGGGTTACAGGTAGTTTTTAATCTCCGTACGAAACGCGTCGCCCGAAACAAGAAATCACCATATTTATATGTGTGAGAACACGATATTCTGTATTGCTATTGATATATTTTTATGTATGTCTCATTATGTGTGTAACCGATTCAATAGCTCTTAAACCGATTCAAGTATTTTAATTGCCTGTAAGAAAAGTTTCTGTAACAAGGTATGTTTAGGACAAACGACTGCCAAAACTCTTTATAGAGCACTTAGGCAGTAATGTTTAACCGATTAGAAACATACAGCATTGTCTTGGAAATTGTGTAAAATAACATATAGTAATACTATACTAATTCGTTAAGGAAAATAATAAGAACAAACTTGGATTCCTATAAACGTTTGAGAAATCATTACGGATTATTATATTTATTTTTTTTCTTTATGGTTAAACTTTTTGCCAATAGAAACCTAATATTATTGCGTATTTTTCTTTATTACTTGTCCTACTATTTCTTTAATATTATTAAAAAGTCTGCTTCTGTTCTTTTTTTTTTATCATATTCACACGATCAAAGGAAAGGAACACCAACTGCAGCGTCTATTTAACCAACATAAAAACACCAAAAACTGCATAGTGTTTATGAGGTTTCTAACAAATGATTCCAACCATGGTATGCAACAAAAACTTGCATTTTTCAACTTTTTGATTCACAGATTGATTACTGCGAAATATTAAGCAGATTGCATCATACAATGGTTTTCAAGAATCAATTGTCACAAACATAATTAGAAAACATAAACATAAGTTAAACATTAGAAACATTACAACGTTAGGAACTAGTAATAGCAAAATAGATAAAAAAATATGTCAAATTACCAAATTATCCCACTAACACAAAAGGTCTTCAAAAATATTTTCAAAATTTGATTATAAAACAGCAACCTCTAGTAGTGAACAACTTGCAAAATCTTTTAGGCAATCCGGAAAGACCTAATAGAAATGTGTGATAAATCGGGAATATATAAAATTAATTGTAAAGACTGTAACCAAGTATATATAGGGCAAACCAAGAGACCTATTAAAACTCGTTTTAAAGAGCACGTAGCTCATGTCAAATATCATCGCACAGATAGGTCCAGTGTTGCCATGCATATGCTTGAAAATGGCCATAGAGTCGGCGACATTGAATTAATTAAGAGGGTAGATAATAAAACGAACTTGATTCTTATGAAAGTTTAGAAATTTTTAAAACAGAAATTTGCTTATGAATTATGATGATAACGATCAATTAGGATTTTTTTAATTATTTAAGCTTATCTAAGAATCAATTAAGTTTAACGATGCCTGATAAGCAGATAGTATATATAAGCTTCCTATTGTTTTTAATTTTAGTATTGGTATCGCTGATTAGACATTTTAGTTGTTGAAACACGTGTCCGAGTAAAGTTTTTGGTGCAGTTTTTGATATTCACACGATCCAAGAAACAGTATTTTTATTATTTCCTCAATATTCTATGTTCATCAGTGATTAAAATCATTTTATCCACAATCACCATATTATAGAGCTATTATTATCGTTAATGAAACATTTTATAACACCTATAAAACACTAGTGTTTTATATTCCATAAAAAACATTAGTGTTTTGTAATATATAAAATTCAAGAAAAATTTGCAGAAAATTTAGTAATTATTTATTAACATTAATATTAACATTCACCAACAGAAAAACACCAAAAACTGCACCAAAAACTTTACTCGGGCACGTGTTTCAACAGCTAAGCTGTCATCATCAGCGATACCGATACTAAAATTAAAAACAACGGGAAACTTATATATACTATCTAGTTATCACGCATCGTTAAACTTAATTGATTCTTAGATAAGCTGTAAAAAATTTCAAAAAATCCTAATGGACCGTTATCATCATAATTCATAAGCATATTTATGTTTTTAAAAATTTTTTTTCTAATGATGACAGCTTAGCTGCTTGAAACACGTGTCCTAGTAAAGTTTTTGATACAGTTTTGGTGTTTTTCTATTGGCTAACAAATAGAAAATGCAGTTGGTATTGTATTCATTTGATTAACATTCACGTTAACATCAAAAGTAAACTTATTTGCAATATCAGGATTTACATTTACACAAACCACGTTTGAGGAAGACTGCATCGCGGAGATCTCTTGCATTGTGCTGGATTTTCCTTGAATTTTTCTAGCAATATCGATTTTATTTGACTCGCTTTCTTCTATACCCTTCAACAACACTAGATGACCTCCACGCCCGTGCCTTTAAGAGTGAGAATATCACCACCAGCATTAGTCAACAGAGTCGCCGAAGACCAGCGCATACTATGGCCCGTGTAGGATTTAGCGTCTAGAAGTTTTAAGAAAGAAGCAATCTGTGAGGGGATTCTGGAAATAGTGTTAATTCCCACAGGTTGCACGGTGCATTTTGAATTTATATATCGCAAAAAATCTTCCCTGCGAAATAGGACGTAGGCGTATGTATTTCTTGCATATCTCCATAACATTAACAGAGAATCCTTTGTCTAATACAGTGAAACTTCTTGACATATTGGTCTTTGTTTCTGGGATGGACACGTAGATAAAAGATCCTTTATCTTTCACATGTTCAATATTTAAGTTTACCAGTTCATTGCATCGTAAACCTCCACAAACACCCATTATGACAGCAACCTAGAAATATTTAAAATAATTAAGATACCAATACAAAAGAAAAGAAAATTGGTTGTACCTTCATCATTAAGTACTTTTCATCAGATGCTGTTTTCAAAAATTGTTCGATGTGTCCCCTCTCAAGCACTTTTGCCTTCTTTGCCTTGTAGTTTTTGATTGGCTCTTGAGATAAGCAATTAATTTGCCGTATTTTGATATGTCAATATTTCTATGCACATTCAAAGTTGCTCTTAACATTGAATATTTCGTCCACATCGACGAGGAGGCAAACTTGCTTCTTACATTTAAAAATAAGCCAACAGGACGTCCTCGTTTATGATGTTTGCACCTCTTTTCTCTCTCCATTCATTAAAGGTAGCAAATTCTTTTATGTATGCATCTTTAGATTTGGCCGGCAACAGTTGCAGGGTTACTTCTTCAGCTTCTGCTTTAATTTCTACCGGCAAAGAATCACTTTCTGACATTTTTCAAAACGACGCACACAAACGATTTCTAATTTTTTCACAAATATTGTTTTAATAAACAAGCATCCTAGCAACTAATAATGCAAAGCCGCCCAAAGTTTCACTAAATTTTCTAATATTTGCTATTACATTGAAATTTTAGAACTGTCAGATTACTTATTTTCAATTAAATTGGTTTGATTGTGGATAAAATCTTGTATTGCATTCGTGTTTTAGTGGCATATTATCCCCTTAAGAAAATTAAACGCTCGAACTTCGTTCTCGCGATTAAAAATTCTTGCGTGGATAATCTGCCTACTAAAACACATATACAATAAATAGCTATTAATCTGTTTTGATTATGCATCGCACTCCGATTCCTGCACATGTTTCTCTTTCGTTTTTGTTGTATATTATTATATTATAATTTCCAATTTTCTCAAATTTCTTTTTCTTATTGATTGTTCTTTTCCTTAACATATTCAACTCAATTTTTTCTAATTTTATTTCCATTCCTCTTAAACTATTAGTATCTAATGTTGTTATTCTTAATATAATCCAGTCAAATGATGTTCAAAAGGGCAAATAAGGTATTCAGGTTTTCCGATAATAATTCTGCTTAGAAACACGTTTTTTATGCAAAAAAACGGACATAAAAGTATTGATTTGGTTAGAAACTATCCACCTATCGTTTTCTTTGAATATAAATAAAATTAAAGAGAATACATGTCTTACGTATTTTGATTTTCTAATTATCTTCAGTTAAACTTGTTCTATTTCCAAAGACTTTTACTCATTAATTATTTATATGTAGTGCTCCTAATCGTTTGGTATCTAAGATGCCGTTTGTTCTTCTTTATATTAGAAATAATTTATTGCTTTGATTATACTGTAATTTTCGTCATTTTTCTGTAGCTTTATTTTGATTAGAACAAAGCTAGCCGATAAGAAATAGGAAATGATTTACTTTATTGAAAATATATTCATTAATTACAGTAGCGTACTACAAATAAAATAAATATAAGGCAATAAGTATCCATATCAGGGTTTTGACTAAACAACATATTGGCAATCAATATTGTTGAATTCAAATTTACGTTAATATTATTGGAATAAGAAAATACGAGAATTGCATTCTCAGGTTGATAACCGGAACATGTAACGAAATTTATATACGATTAAATTCCCGAGTTCTCTCTGAATTGGCGCATTTTTACAAGCACAGCCGATTTTAGAAGTTATACCACCAAAATTTTATATAACTTTGATATTCTCCTTTGTTAAACTACACAGTTGTACTCCTTTGAGACGTAACGCCTTAAAATATAAAATCAGAAGAAAATACTTGGAAATATACGCCTTGTTAACTTTCTTTTTAGAACTTAATACCTAAAGAATAAAAATACTACTAGCGTCATTGAAATACGTACTAGTGCAAGAGCTTTTATTTTTACTGTCAATACTTAATTTATTTCAAACTTTACACAATATTAAAATTGTTGATAATTATTTGGACGTTAATTTTAAAAATTAGTATTAACGAATATTCAACGAAACTTTATTTAATTAACATTTTGATGTTAGACTACCTTTATTTACCACAATTAAACATGTTTTCCTTTGTTTGACTTTTGTTGCAATCTGGTAGAATTGTTCCACAAATTAAAATTAAAACGAAATGTATTTACTCACCCATAATTGATTAAATGCACTTTATACGATTTATTAAAAATGTTATGGTACTATATAAAGCACATACAATTGGTTGCTTACATTATTTTATTGTTCCTTTAAATGTCTTTAAATTTTGTAGTTCAAATACAGGCATCAAGCAGGTTGACCTATTTTTGAACTTTTAATACCGTTTAAGTATCCATAATTAAGTGGAAGATGAAATGGTTTCATTATTTACCTGTTGCGTAGGTACACTTAAAATACAGCGAAGGATCTTAATAAAAATTAAGAAAAGTTGAAAGGTTATAATTAACGAGATTATTTTAAAATTTTATTTAATAAAAGATAATTAAAACAAACGTTTGCTTAAAAAATAAAATTGAAACATAAGTATGCAAATTGCAACTGGAATATTTGTTTTTTTCTTTTTATAACATTACGTTCTTTAATTATGAAATAATAAAAATTGCTTTTATAATTAGTAAAAATAAATTTCTTAGTTTGTATATTTTTCGTAAATATGTAAAATTCATTAAATTTGTTGTACGTTGCAGTAGAAGTTTTAAAACGTGACAAGAAAATACAAATTCGACTCTATACGTAGTTTACTTAAAGTAAACTTTTGAGTAGATACATGTTTTTTAAATGCATCATTTTGAATTCTTAAAATGTATTAATAATTGGTACATTTTAAATTGTATTTATTACGTATTTGCGAAATATTTTCACAAGTACTTTAAAGTAAAGCATGCAAACCCAAATAATTTTTTATTTAATAGTGCGCTATAACCGAGTTTTCTATCCTTTAAATCTTTTTAGTACACTAACGTCTATATTCAATTGAAATAAACTACGTTTGAAGCATTGTTTATGTTTAACTACACATTTAGTAACAACATTTGTAAATGCTTTGCAGTTTGCAGTTGATTTGTGTTATAAACTATTTTGTTTACTTACTACAAATGCATTTATCTTTAGATTTGGAACGGTGTTGGTCAAATTTACTACAAAAACTAAATTCATTCATTTACGTTAATTATGTATTCTCAGGTTCACGGCGTCCAAAAAACTATTTTATTTGGTTTTTTGCTTATATTTAACATGACAATTAGAGGAAATTTGGGATACTAGGTATATTAATGACGAGAAACTCTAATATTAACTTTAGTTTGTTGTTGAGGGCGCCACATACAGGGTTGTCTCTGAATTTAATTAACCATAACTTTTTTGTGTCGCATTGTATGTCATTTTTGAACACGTATTCTAATTAAATAAATAAAAATAATCACAAAATGCTAAGTGGAATTAATCGATTTATCTGCCTCCGTTGAAATGGCGGACTTTTAATTTTGGTCACAATCACCGTAGTGTAGCAGTATAGCGTATTACTAGCCCCGCTTCTTTCTCCTGGTCTAAGGGTGATAGTGATATGTAATGTGATAGTGACATGACGTAATTCTTCAAAAACTCGAAAATGGTCTAATTTAAAAAATGTCAACACAAGTTTAACTTCAAATCCGTTTCTATCCAAAACGGCTGCTTTTAGTGAAATTACGAGTATCTTTTGTTTGTAAAATTGAATGAATAATGTGTCAGCCTAGTCAAAAATGACATAGAATGCGAC
The DNA here is from genome assembly GCA_030710515.1 of Abscondita cerata. Taxonomy (NCBI): domain Eukaryota; kingdom Metazoa; phylum Arthropoda; class Insecta; order Coleoptera; family Lampyridae; genus Abscondita; species Abscondita cerata. The sequence goes on from JALBCR010000995.1 coordinate 55,571, forward strand.
ATAAATAAGGTATAATTAATTAAATTTAGGAACAACACTTTATGTGGCAGAACGCCTAACATTAAACAATTTGAGTTTCTCGTAACCAATATACCCAGTATTCTAAATCGCGTCCAATTGTCATGTTACTTAACAAAAATATAACCAAAAAACCAAATAAAATGATAATAGCTTAGCGTGTCCGAGTAAAGTTTTTTGGTGCAGTTTTTGATGTTTTTCTGTTTGTTATCTTAGGTATTGTTAAATTTATAATACTATACTCTATAGTGATTAATATTATTTATGGACATAATGGTTAAATTTACGATAGGTAAATATGTCTTCGTGTAGGTTACTAATGTACAAAACAGTCAAAAAATACCATTACATCGTCTTTGAAAACGGTGTACTAATGGTTTTTTTGCTGCCCTTCCTAAAAGAAGATTTATTATTTGTACATTGGTTAAATTTACTTTATGTTAGTATCAGTATATTACTAAATAAAAAAGTAAGTTTTTGATTAAATATAATTAGGATGATTACTAAATCCCAAGATGAATGGATAATGAAGAAAAAGCAAAATACCCGTAAAAAGTCGCTCTTACGTGGTACAAATACATCTGTATAGATATTAAGGACATTCTACGCCTACAACATTTATATGTTATTAAGTTACAACCTACCCTTACTAAAGAAGAGTTAATTTCTTTTTTTTTTAAATAATGTCCATGTAGATGAATGCAAAAAAATGCAATACAAATACCCTGAAACATACAGCAGTTTTAAACTATCTGTGCCCGAAGAATATGATGAATCTATCTATTGTAATAATATATGGTCATCTGGAGTAACCATTGGTAAGTCTTTTCCGCATCTGGACAAACTTTGCGAACGGCATAAATCACCATTTGTGATAAACAAAACAAGTTGATTCGCCTATTCATCCCTCACAGTACGAGATTATGCATTTAAAGGTTCAATCGGTATCCAACAAAATCATGGAATTAGATGCTATTTTGAATTTAAACAAAAACGTGAATGTATTGTGTTTGACTGAACATTGGTTAAAAGACAATGTTGCTAATGTTTTTAGTGTTTATGGCTTTAAACTGGTGTCTCACTTTTCAAGACAAGTACATTTACATGGGGGTATTATGATTCTAAGCAGGAATGAAATTGAATGCGATCCTGTTGTTGTTACTAAAGGACTTTCAAAAGAAATTGATTGTGAAGTTTCAGATATCTTAATTAAAAAATGTAATATTATTATTCTCACAGTTTACAGATCTCCTGCTGATAATTTTAACGTATTGGTTGGCATCTTATATTGTTGTCGCAACTAAATATTTATGGAAATATTGTTATTTAAGTGGTGATTTTAATGTTAAATTTGGTTCTAAGGATAATTAAGCTATTTACCTTGTTGATTTGTTACATAGTTATAGTTTCTATCCCACAATATTTGATAACACGAGATTCAACAATTGCATCAACAAGATTTTCGTTAATTTCATCAAAGGTTTCAATTTTAAGACACGTGTATGTGGCACAGGAATATCAGACTATCTCGCTCAAGTTATTCGTTTTTCCACTTACACTTCTAAACCTAATAATAATATTTCTAAACTTATAAACCCATCACAAATTTGGGTAAATTTACTATGTATAATATGCTGGAAAGTTGTGACTGGTCGTTCACAGGCGATAATCTTTTGTCAGTGGAAGATAAATTCACAAGCTTTTTAAATATTTTTATTAATTGATTTCATTCTAGTTTTCCTATTAAAGTGCAAAAGTAGCCAACACGGTGCAGAACTGCTAATATTTGGTTTAACAGTCTCTTAAAGAATATGCATGATATCTTATTAGTTCTGAATAGACACTACAGACGGTTTAAAGATCATAATACTTGTGAGTTTGTAAGTAAATATCATAGGTTCTATAAAGTCTAATTACAAAAAGCTAGAATTGCTGCCAATGATGCTTTCATTAAATCGTCAGTCTCTAAATCAAGAGCTATATGGCAAGTCATTAAACAACGTACCACTGATACTTATCAGAATACACAAAATATTAACTCTAATCAGTTTTTTGTTAAAATTGCGGATAAGATCAGTGCAGCTCTTCCTGTTTAGAAAAACGATCCGATTACATACTTTCATAATATAATCATAATATAATGAGGTACGTGATATTATAAAAAGCATTAATAACATTGGTTGTAAAGATCATTTTGGTATAACTGCTAATGTTGTAAAAACTGCGTTAAATGTCATTGTTGTTCCCTTAACAAAAATGATTAATGCATGTATACAAGAATCTACATTTCCTAATGAATAGAAGGTATATAAGGTCATCCCTTTATATAAGAAGGGTGATAAGGACGAGATTTCAAATTACGCACTACTTTGAAGAGAATTATCTATTTTCTGATAGCCAATTGGGTTTCCCTCAAAATAATTTTTGAACACAAAAAGTATTTTGCTATGAAACTCTTATTTGAGTAATCGATCTCAATATGTATACATTAATAATTGTAAATCTGATTTTAAACAAATTTCTACCGGTGTACCGCAGGGGTCGGTACTTGGTCCTGTGCTCTTGTTGGTGTATTTCAATGACATTACCACTTTAAATAATTATAATGAGATGATTCTTTACGCTGATGATACCACTTTATTATATAAATGTAATAATCTGATTGATTACTCCTGTAATTTACTCAAAAATTTTGAAGATTGGCCGATTGACAATAGATTATATGTTAATTTTGAAAAAACACAAAAGTGTATTTTTACTTTAAAACGAATAGACGAAGTCTGTAATCCTAATAAAATTAATTTCCTAGGTGTGTGTATTGACCCCAAATTAAATTGGTCTGAGCAATGTTGTCAGGTTGCTTCTAAGTTAGCGAAAGTATGTTATGTGTTAAGATCATTAAAGTCTATCGCCTCCAACGAGATGTTAATTAACGTTTATTACGGTTACTTTCATTCAATTATGAGTAGCATGCTATCACTTCTTAGGGTCATTCTTCTGATGTAAAACGGATTTTTGAATTACAAAGACGTGCAATTGGAATCATGAGCAATTTTTGTTATGGAACTTGCTGTAGGCACAAGTTTACCGACTTTAAAATTTTAATCTCGCCAAGTGTTTACATTGTAAATTCCATCCTTCATATTAAAGAAAATATTTTAAACTACCAGTCACCAACTGATTTTCATGTTTATGGTACTAGATTTAGTAAGAACATTAATCTAAATAAAGTACGACTTACTACATCACAAAATTGTAGTAATTATTTCAGGATAAAGTTTTATAATAAGTTGCCAATAAATATTAGAGTGTTGCCCAATAATAAATTAAAGGGTGTTCAAGCTAAATTTCTAAAATTTAATGCTGGCAGACAGCTTTAATAACTGTTATTATTATTATTATTTTTCTTTAAGTAATATTGTTTACATTATGGTGATATTTTCATGTAACAGAATTTCGCAAAACAATATGATATTATATATAAGTGTATGCGTATGGACAAATATAAAATAGTTTTTAACTATGATTGACGATGTATAAATAAATAAATAAATAAATAAACAAAGAAACAAATAAATAAATAAATAAATACGAAAATTTTTTAAGCATCTTGGGTTGTATGCGACAGTAAGGCATGGTTTTCCAAATCCAAAAAAAGATGTCCCGATTTCTAGAGTTCTAAGAGAAGAATATGGATTACAATGAAGTTTATCTTTCAATATATACATCTCCATTTTAAATGGAACATATTTATTGTTGTACATATTTTGTAGATTGACTCATTCATTTAGTAATCGTATGTACAAATTTACTTTCACTTTATTTATTTATTTTAATTTCAAAAATTACTAGATTTCTTATCGTTCGTTACTATTAATGTTTTTTTGGGTGATATGTGAACTATACAGGGTGTCGCAAACAAAGTGGCCTATTAGACGTTTATGGAGAACTAATCGTATTTAATAACTAAGTTTTTTGTAGATATTAAGTAATTAAAAATTAATTTTATTATTTGTTTATTTATTTATTCGTATGGTATTTGTAACCTACAATGCTCCTACCGTTAAACATTTTTAAATATTGTCTTGCACCGCTACCTAGATTTTGACATACTTACATTTTTTCCATAGTTAGCTAGATATTACCACATTAAAAATAATTTTTATAAAAATACATAATAACTTCTAAACCGTATGAAATGAGTACATGTAATGCTTATATCAATCGATCACAAAAAATTCTGAATCAAACTGTTAAATAATATTTATTATGTTCTATTTAAAAAAACCGACTTGTTGCTATTTGAAGTTCGCTTACTTTGAGAATTAATGGTGGACGACCTGAATACACTGAACATATTTTGATTACAGTAATGAATAAAACTAAGCTTCTGTTATAAGGAAACCAAATATATTTTTTATCTTAATCAAATTCAAAAATATGAATTTTTAAAAAATATCCTACAAACCAATATTTTAAAAAAAATTTAACGATATTTCAAAAACTATGCGAAGTAGATATTACAAACCTTAATAAAAGTTGTTTTAAATTAGGAGCTAAATACAAAAATATTATTAAAAACATATCATTCTATTTAACATAAAGAAGTTGATGTCGACCTCCGTCACAACCGAAAGTGCAATATAAGCGAAACTATTTTACAATTAAAGATCAGTATGAATAATATATTATCACAAAATTTCAAAATTTAAATACGATTAGTTCTCCATAAACGTCTAATAGGCCACTTTGTTTGGGACACCCTGTATAATCCTCTCAGAGTGCTTTTAGCAATGATAATTTAAAAACTGTCCCCATACAATCTAAACTTTCATTAAAAGTGACAAACTTAAATAAAAATGTTAAAAATGAAATATATACTTTTAAAACAAGCGTTTACCGCATCGCCCAGATAAGCTATAGACAATAGAATTTTTTCTCTTAACCTTTTTTGTATGATGGAGATATTGTTACAACAATTATTGTAACGTGATTGTTGTATCTCTGTAATTACTTATCGGATCAATAAATAGTTTAAACAAAAGTTGTGTATAATTAAATTATAAAAAACTTTTATTTGAAACAACAATGTGTAACATGAATATTTTTCTAAATATTAATTATGAAAATTTGAAAATCTGTGTAGTTTAACGGCCCTTTTGGTTACATAGAATATGCTAAAAATCAAATCACATCTGTGAAATTATAAGTAAAGTTTATGTACCAAGTTTTCTTAATAACTTATTAATGTCTTGTTTTGCTTCATTATAACGTACTAACTCTAATTAGTCCAAAAAAGTGAAAAAAAAAAATCATAAGATGTGGACTAATAAAATGGGTAATAAATATTTCTAACATTAGATGGCGCTAAAAGAACTAAGTAGATACCTTCTTTGTATTTTACTTTCGGTGATAAAATAGAGAGAAGGCTTTATTTAATTGAAAATTCCAAAGTACGGTACATAACCATCTGTAAATATTTTTTAATTTGTAGTTCTAACATAATCGCAGCCATAAAGGTAAAACGATAAATTTATAAAATTAACTTTGAATGACAATTAGACAATGAATGTGTATAATAATTAACTGCTCTAATTTGTAAACAAAATTAAATAAAAAAAAACTTAAGTTAATAAAAATTCACCAACAAAAACTACTTTGGATTTTCGAGGTTGTAATGTATTTTTAATAACAGACCCTGAATATATTGTTATGATTAGTATTTCTTGTTTTGCAGCCCCGTTAATTTATTATTAATTTTCAAATTTGCCTCTCGATGAGTACTTTCTAGGAAGCGAGAAAGTTATTTTGTTTGTGCAATTTTCGGACACACTTCTCGCAGTCGGTTTTAGTTAAATAATATTATTCATATATACATACATGCATTTTTAGTTAAGGTTTTATATGTTCAAAACGGTAATTTAAAATTATTTTGTCAAAAATGTTTCAAATCGGAATATTCGTTGAGCTTATTTACAATATGTTATTTAATTAAGATTAGTGCTTTAGATTTGAATTTACGTTAAGAGCTCCAAAATACATTTACTACGTTTTATGCCAAATAAATTTGGTATTTTCTGTGTATTTTGTAATTTCAAATATTTACAAATGCGAATAACCTTAAACTAAAATTTAAACTAATTTACAGTAAAACAATGTACAAATTATTGCAATTATTCATAGATGAACAAAAGTAGTGTAATTGCAATTTTCTAAAGAGTTTTTAGAACTTTAATAAATTATAAAAATAAGTTCGGTGTCAAGTGCATGACATTTTTTTTGTTTTGATAAGAAAAATATTATGTTGATACACCTATAGTGCATTGAACATAGAATTATATTTTTTATAAAAAAGTTCTGCATATTCTAAAATTAAATATAAAATATAAAATTGCATCCAATTAAATGAAAAAATATGTTTTACTTTTTCTGTCAAAATAACAATGCAAATGTAACTGTATTGATAGTAAAGACGGATATTTTGAATGATTTTGTTGGTGTATCTTTACTTTAATGATGATTTGCTTAATACTTTCTTATTTATTTAGAAAAATGCCAACAGTTAATTGTAACGACATGTGTGCGTTTAAAGTGCATACCGCTATGCACTTTAAACGCACATATGTCGTTACAATTAACTGTTGGCATTTTTCTTAGTTTATACTATTCATACGTGTCAATGTTTTACACGAGATGTCGTACGACACACATTTTACTTATTTATTTATTTATTTGTATCGTACATTTTTATTATTGTATTGCAAGTGTTATGTATGGTGTTAATACTTTCCAAACGGAACGGAAAAGTTGTCATATTTATAATAAAAGATAATCGATTGTTGCAATTGTTGCAAATAAAGGTAGTTTACCCATGTACAAAATTCACAATTTTAGTTAAACCTCATATCCGGTTGAAAACATTTAATATCTGATAATTGTAATTTAAATTTTAGAACATTCAGAACTTTGTATAAAGAATAAATTTTTTCGTTAGACTTTTTTTTTGTGGGGCCATTTAAAATCACGAGTGTACGCCACGCAGCCTGAAACATTACAAGTGTTACGTCAGAGAATTGTAGAAGAATGCCAATTAATAACTGCGGATGTCTTCAATAATGTTGAAAAAAATTTGAAAACAGACTGTATTGCAAGCTAACGGGGGTCATTTTGAGCAATTCATCAAATAAATCTGACCATTATTTGCTTCAGCTTTTTTCTTTCATTTCTGACTTTTTTTGTAAACTGATAGACATTTCAATAAAAATATGTAAGTAATGTGGTCGTGTGTAGCCGATAAAAAACTGTTTAGTGGCGAGTATTTGGGTTTGTCAACTTTTCGTTTGTACCATTAATTCAGTTAAATCTCAACCGATTTATAAAAACGAAGTGTCATTGTATGTGCAATGAAAAGGGTTTTAAAATGATGTACCGCAAATTGGGTAGTCTCATTTGAAATTTTAAAGTTGGGGTGGCTAGGCATTAGGGGATGAACATATCGAGTTGGCTTGACTGTCCAAAAGGCTCCCCTCAAGAACAAAAATCGACGTGTCTCAGCGAATTTTGAAATACTTTATAGTTTTCACATTATGGAAGGGTCAAGTTTTCGTTGGGATACCCTGTATACAAAGTTGCTTAATGCGAACAACTTGCGTACGTGATCGCTTACACGAGTCAACACTAGATGTCGCAAAACTTATAGTTTGAATATGAAATATTTATTCATTGGTATTAATTTCCAACAGTGCAACGCTAATTTTTAGTACTTACGTAAAAATTGCAATTTTCAGAATTTCCGCGAAAGAGAACAGAAACTTCAATAAAAATAATATTTCCAAGTTTTTGCAATGTAACTTACTCAGTAACGTATCTTAGCAACGCATGTTGCGTCACATTTATTCTTATTACTTTTTGCGGTTTTTACAAAAATATCTGGTCATTTAGAAAAATACTATTGATTATAATACGGGCAATATAAAAATATGTCCTACGGTTGGTGATAAATCCTTCGGGTGTTGCCCTCGTGAAGTAACAAGCAACATAGGAAAATATTTTATTCATATTGCCCTAGTTGTAATTTAACTATTTAATGCGATCGTACAAATTTATTATTTGTTTCAACGAACAGGTTTTGAACCTGTGCCTCCGGTTTTAGACTGGATGTTTTCGGAAACAGAAATTATTATCCCGTTTAGTGGTTTGAAGTTGACATCGCTTTGGTGTAATAGATACGTATTAAGTATACTGACATTTACGTAAATTAATATGTAATGTTAATATGTTACATAGTTAGCTTAACTTTAATGCACGCGAATCGACGGACATAAATACCTTTGCTGCAGTTTTCATTCCAATTAAAGATTGTTAATTTTCCAACCTTTGTCTGTAGGTTAGGTCAACAGATGAGTACAGTAACATAGAACTTATCGAACAGTGTAATTTTTAGTTTATAAAAATAAAATATATAGTGCAGCGAGATTCTATTTTATAATTAAGTTTTCTACAATTTTTTTAGAAAATTTATTGTGTCTTTATAAACAGATAAAATAAGAAACCACGTAAACCATTTGAATTAAAATCGATAAACTATTTTCTCAAAAAATTTAAGGCAACACATAAATTTCGAAAGTGTGCGGTAATATTGACGTTTTATAGCTTTAGAAACTAATAAAATCCCGTCTCAGTGAACTATTCAACTACATATTTTTTTACTTTAACAAAATTGGTGTACCTTAAAATTTTCCTTATTTAATTATAAATAGAAAACATAGCAGACTCCTTTCAATAAGCGAATTATTCATTTCCACCGGTAACCAAAGTCTGGAATGCATGTTATGAACAGTCGATTTATTTTCAATCCTACATTATTTTGTACTATGAATTAGATTTATGTAGATTTTAATTTAATTTGAAATTATTTATTTTTTACCTATTACTACATCTAGCTCAATTCAACAATGGAAGGGTAAAGTAAGAATTCTAAATAACAAATTCAATTACATTTATAAGTCTTACTATTAGTAACACAAAGCACTTTTAAAATAATATTGTATGTATTTATTTAACTTGAGTTTTTTCTAGAAATTATAATTTTATGGCTTTACATAAAGCATTAATTAAAATCTACATACATTTTTATTATAAACTTGTGTGTTTTAGACAGTAATTCACGTGGAACAAATTGAGTGCGTGTAAAAAATAAGTTCTGTAATGTAAATATGTAGGTTATGTGGAGATGTAATTCGAATAACATGTTTTACGTCAGAATCATAAAACGGACACGTTTTATAATTAACTGCAGAGTCTAACTTCCACATATTTGTGTACATAGTTAGTACATATGTGGTACGTTTGCGATTATATTGTCTAATTATATTTTAAAAGCTTAAATGTTAAATGTTTCAGCATTTTACCGTTATTATTATGAAATATAGAAAGTCTAGTAGATTAGAAAGTCGAAGTTATAAAAGTTATAATAGTATATTAAAATAGACGTTACAGAGGCATATTTTCAAACACGAATTACTTTACTTAAAAGTAAAAAATTAATTTTAGTACTTAGGGTTTTTCAAGTATTTGACAAGTTTTGAAATACAATAATTTTAGAGCTATGTGCAAAATTTAATTGAATACTTTAAATTTCTGCATTTTATGTGTTAAGTATTTGTGTATTAGTGTAAAATCATGAATGAAGATATTTCCTTAACCCCTCCTAAAATTCGAGAAATTGCACAAGAAGTTGTACATAATTTACTGCCAAACAAGTTTCGACCCCAATATGAAGCACGTTACCTGAAATTTCAAAACTGGTGTGTCGAAAACAATATAGAAGCTACTTCGGAGAGTATTTTACTTGCATACTTTCAATTAGAAAGCAAAACGTATAAATCGTCCACTATGTAGAGTACCTACTCTGTGTTGCGGTCATGCTTATCTATACACAAAGATGTAGATATATCAAAATATAAGAAGTTGTAGGCTGTTACGGTTCAAAATATTCGAACCTCGAACGTAGGTCGCGAGCCTTCTGAGTAACGGTTGTCGTGACTTGCACGTTAAGACGAAAATCAAATTTACCGCGCACGCTACGATTTTTTTCCATTTGTGAATCCATTATTCACAAAATTTGTCGAGACGACGAGCGGACATCTTGTGATTTTCCTTCTTTTGGGGGCTTTTGGCGTGCTTTGCGAAGCTAAAAGTTTACACGTAAAATATCAAGTTAATTTGGTGTGTAAATATAAATCCGACTGCTTTTGCCGTAAGTGACTTCTTTTGCTATTTATTTTGTTGATCTAGTGGTTGTATTAATTCTAGTTACGACGTATGCTTTAGCACGTGTCTTGACCGCATACTTTACTTGTATATTACCATCTAGATAATTTCTGGGGGGTGCTGGAACGAGTAATTGGGAATTCTTCGCTATAAAAACGTGACGACTACTACGGTGTCGCCTACCTCAAAACTGCAACAGCCGATATATCTGCTTTTCGAGTTTAGTCGTCTAGTCTTGCTAAGAGAAATCCTGTGGCTACCAATCTTCTAATATCTCTCAACATTAAACGGTTTAAATCCTTAGTGTATAAAAATTTTTATTCGGGGGTAGACTCTATCCACCGACGTTCGGTTTTGTTTTCACTATTTCATCAAAGCTGGGGCGCTTTAAATAAAGTGGATGAAGCTAACACAAAAGGCATTTTGGGTTGGCGAGAGCTACTTACCGTACTAACCCGAGTTTAATTCTAGTTTCTAAGTCACCGTTGTGTAAGTGACGTATGTACGTCGAGTTTCCTTAATCACAAATCTTAAATTGGTGCAGTAATTTTAATTTGGAGTGTAACAAACAAAAGCTTAACTTAATTTAGACATATTTAATTGCAAACTCTAATTTGTTGTTAGTAACGCTCGTAAGTTTCATGCGACAGAATCTCTTACTTCTCACAGATTCTCTTAGTATTTTAAGTTGTATTTGCTATATTTACGTGTCTATTTGTTTCTCTAATTTGTGTTCGTTTTAGCGTAGTAGACTTTAAGTAAAATCTATTGAATTTCTGTTGGTGGGTTTTATTTTTCTCTATTACCAGCAGGTGGCGTCTTGTTACGCAGCAGTTTATTTATTTCAGTTTCCTCAAAGACCTCCCCTAACTCACCGACTAAGCCGGACACTGCTGTGTTAACTCTTACAAATACGGGATCTTCCACAAATTTAGTGCGCTATTTCGAGCCAAATAGTATTGTTTCTTTCTTTTATACGTTGTATCGCTAGAGCAGTCACTTTCTTTTTATTTTTATTATTTGTGAACTACAACCATTACAAGGCCTTTTTAAAACGTTTGTCAGAAGAATATGCACCTAAAAAGCACAAAATTTTAGAAGAAAGTGACATTAATAGATTTATTGACAAAGCCGATAATAAAACGTATTTGGCAATAAAAACAAGTGGAAATTTTTTGTCATTTATTGCATATAATAATTAACTAATTTCACATTGTTTTGATAATAGGTTACAGTGGAGCATCTGGCGCAAAGAACTAACTAACATGTCTGTGGATGACATTAAAATTAAAACTGATTGCATTGTTGTTTCGGTGTTTTGACCTCTGACTTGGAGCGGTGACCTCACGTCTTTAATTTGAGGTTTGTCTAGATTAGCCCTATTTTTAAATGGGTTTGGTTACTAGTACTATGGTAAAAGTGTCCAAAAATATTGCAACCTTTTTAAGATTTCCAAACCCAGCACTTTTCACAGGACATTGTTTTAGAAGGTCAAGTGCGTCGCATATAGCCAATTAAGGTGGTGATTTGTTGACGATAAAACAACATGGGGGTTAGAAATCCTTTACTGTAGCAGAGGGCTACATTGATGTTTTCTTAAAAAAAACTGAAGTTTCACAAATATTTGAACCGCAACAGGCTGATTTAAGTTTATTCGAGTGGTTCCATTGTAACTATTAATGTATGTAATAACTGTGTGTTTAATAAATAACGTTCATGATGTACAAAAGGTACAAATGACATTTGGCGCTACCGACGCGAAGTAAATAAAATACACTGTGCGGTTAAAGCTCCTAACAAATCCATTTTAGCACTTTCTTGGAGGCTTAAATACCTTTGTATTAGACGCTTAATAGACAAATATAACTATTTGAAGTCATAAGTATTGAAATAACACATGGTTGCTTAAGTGTACAAAGTATCCCTTTCTCAAGATTTTTATGGTTGCTATAATGTTGAAGCGATAAGTGACAGTAGCACTTAAATCACAGTACTGCTTTCGTCCAAAATATTACAAAATTTGAATGTTCTATTATTTTGGAATTAATATCTTGTAATGAATAAACTTTTAAAACTGCCCCACGGTTATGGGAGACGAAATAAATTGTGATAAAATTATTTTATAAAGGTGCAACGTCCTATGTTGCTGTCAAAAATACTGAAATTTAGTGCCCACTAATGAAATATGTTAAAATAATTTTTATTTCATAAGGTTTAAATATATTTTCTTTTTTATTCAATTTTTGTTGGAAATTCAGGTTATACAAATCTTTTTTTATGATTCCCAGATCTTTAAAATATCTAAGAAAAGTTATCTCGAAGTTCTTTGAACTAATTAAATCATTTGTAGGCATAGGTGCACATAAATGTCTTTGAAAATGAATAAAAATAATGTTCAAGATTCAGCAGCAGCAGACACTGGGTTCCCCAAAACACTTTCACCCACAGGCTGATGTCTATTTCATCACCTACACCAATGGTTACCGAAGCACTGTAATGACTTCTACGTTACAGGTTTTTCCCATTTATCAGCCAAATAGTGCGTTACTATTAAAATAAAAGAAACTGTGATATGGAACTTTAATTAGTTGAGATGGATTAATCTTAAATTTGTCTAATCATTAGCCTTTATGGAATGGAAATATAATTAGGAATGAAATAGTATTTGAGCTACATTTGGTTTCCTTTACCATTTTTGAAAGTAAGAATCTTTAATCTACTTCGCCTCGTGTAAGGACACACATTTGGGTTTTTTTAATTAAATTTGTTTTTATTGGTTTGCTTCAACTTGCGTTGTTTGTCTGATGTCCTTTTGGATTGTTAATGCCTCACTACATGTTCAATTGAGATGGTTAATACCCATTTTTATAGATGGTTAGTAAAGCACGTTGGGCAACCACAATCTTATCACTTATAACTCTCAATTGAAATTCTTCGAAAGCAACATTATTCGATTGTGCATTCTCTTGCAGCTATCTTCTAGACTATTATTACTATTACTAGACGGTGTTTTATTAATTCATGTATGTAAGGTTATCAAAGTAACTTTAACTACTTTGAACTAGGTATCACCTAAAATGTTAAAATGGCCCTTAAAATGATACAAATTAAAAACATGCTCTGTTTTCTTTCAAAACTAGTCTGGTTAAGTTATAAAGTTATAAGGTCGCGTCTCGTTCTGTATTAAAAACTATTACTCGTTTATTTTGTGTGTCGCCGATTATGCAACTTGGTTACCATAATTATACGATTGGAATAGAAAAGAAAAACACGATATTATTAGTTTAAGTGTGTTATATTTGTTCTATTGTTATTAACTAATTTCTTTATTTAAAAATCAATGACAAAAAGTACTGTGCCACGATATTTTGTGACCTGGCTAAGGCGTTTGATTGTGTCAATTATGAGATTATGACTATTTAAAAAATTAGAACTATACGGGCTACGAGGCAAAATCAATGATTTACTAAGATCTTATTTGATGAACAGGTTACAATTTGTTTCAATCATGAATTCGAACTCTTCAAAAATAGCTGTAAAACACGGTGTCCCGCAAGGGTCTGTCTTGGGACCTTTACTATTTTACTATACATAAACGATATAGCTTATCTACCAGTATCTGCTCACATTAACCTTTTTGCTGATGACACCGCACTCTCTTGGGCAGCTAACGATAAATTGGAACTCGAGACCGTAATTAATCATGATCTCACCAAAATATCATCGTGGTTCAATTCTAATTACCTCAGCATCAACTTGGAAAAAACTAACTGTATCTTTTATAAAAATCAAACATCTTCATTAAACCTCCACATTAACGAAATAAAAGTGTACTCAGTATCTGAACTAAAATTTCTTGGAATTACTATTGATTCTAGTTTGAACTGGAATAAATACACAGAATTGTTATCAATTAAACTAGCAAAAGCATGCTACGCAATAAGAACTGTAAGAAAAAGTGTTGGCTTCTCTTGCGCATTGAACTGCTACTATGGTATTATGTACCCACTATTATGCTAAGGTGTTGCTTTTTGGGGGAACTGTAGTAACTTTTCATTTTACAACGTATTTAAATATCAGAAGAGAGCAATAAGAATACTGAATGAATCACACTCGCGTCAAACCTGCAAACATCTTTTCGTATCATTCGTGTCCTGACACTAGCTTCGATATACATACTTGAAATAGTCTCTCTCATCAAAATCAACATTTCATCTGACGATATAAGACAAAACAAACATAGAGTACGGAATTTTCTTAATATATTCCTGCCCATCCCTTACACCTCACTAATCAAAAATTTATTACTTTTACTAAATAAAATACCACAAAGAATTAGAGAATTAGAATATAAGCAATTTCGTAGCAGAGTAAAAGAGTATATATATATATATATATATGTCTAATGATTGTATATTTATAACTCTATTTTTATAATTTTATAATGTCTTTATGCTTATTATTTTCTTTTTGTATATGCTGCTGTTATTCATAATATTCTACACTGCAGTAAGCTGTCTTTGAATAAATTTATTTACTTACTTACTAATTAAACAGTAATTAAATCTTAGCCTGCTTTAATTTCTTGTACCACTGTAAGATTTTAATATTTAGCTTATTACTCTACATGACGGATATTATTTTTCTCAGGAAAGCAAAGTTAATGGTAAGCATGGAGATTTTAAAGCATTAAACCTAAATTGGATAAATAAATTCTGCTAAAGATTCACAAAATTTCTATGCGAAGCTTCGTGCAAACGTAGTTACCAAAATAATCATTGCAACATGATTGGAAACACAGTATTCTTGGTGTCTTAGAAACCTAAGAAATTGTCATGTATACACTCTTAATTACTTCAGAATAAAATATTAAATGTAATTAAACCTTTATGGGTTCAGCAGATTTCTAAAAAAATAGGAAAATCTTGATATATCGGATATAGCAACAATAATACACGTTATTTTACGATTACCTACAGTACCGAATAAAAATTTTAGATTTTTACTAGTTACACTAGATTTACAAATGACGCATGTTTAGTTAGTCAGTAACACTATATGATTGACAAAATGAAAAATTGAATTCAATAAACGTCTACAAGCAAGTTTACAAGGTAAGCTCCGCAGGTTTTCGCAAAATTAATTATTTAACCAACTTATTGGAATAATTAATATCGCAATAACCTGTTCAATAAAATTATTTTTTAACTTTCCGAAAATTAAAAAAACACATTTTCAAATACAATTTATTTTTTCTACAACCAAAAGTAAAACGTTCATTGGTCAAAACTCGAATGAAAAGTGACGTATCTGTTTTCAAAGTTAAGGCTAAATATAAGTACCTATAGACAAGTAACGCGCGTATTTGTTTTAAAGTCGCTATAGTAGAGGGAGCAGTGCAAGGACGGAGCTACAACTGTCACGTAACGTATGAAAAAATAACAAAATCTATTTCAATTCAGCATATGAAACGGTTAAATTTATGCTCGCGCTTGTCACTGTTAACCTAAAATACATGACTCATATCTTGTATATCTCTCACTTCCACTCAAAAACTTCCACTCGTCATGTGATGTTTTAGTGTCGTCCTTCAGTGCTCTCCTTCTAGCATTCCAACTTCATCTTTCAAAATAAACGAATATAGAGTTACTTGTCTAGGTACTTATATTTAATCTGAGGTAAAAAGAAGAAACTACCTGGTTTGTTTTTGCTTTTTGACAATTGGAGTTGCTGCGTTACAAACAATTTGTTTACATTTCTCATTACAATTGTGAAATTTCAAGTTTGAGAAATCGTAGAAAAAACATTGTGTTATATTCGTAATGCTCGCATGAAAAAGTCACCTTTCAATCAAATACTTATTGTTCAGTATGTTGAAAATAATAGAAATTAATTATTGGACTGTTGAGACAGAATCATGTTGTACAGAAATACTACTTGATTACCCACTCTTTTAGTAATTAATGGGGAGATATGCGCCGGTTTCCAAACCGAAAATTTTAGCACATAGACTTGATTTATAATTCCGCAGATCTGATTAGATGATGGGCATATCCTATGTTAACCTGTTAACCTACACAGATTTTTAAAATATTTAGAAAAATATTCATTTTACACATTTTTGTTTCAAATAAAAGTAGTTTATAATTTTTATACATAACTTTTGTTTAAACTATTTTTTGATTCGATAAGTGATTATTGAGATTTAACAATCACGTGACAATAATAGTTGTAACAATATCTCCACTTATGACGATTGTTACAAAAGAATCAAACGTTTTGTCAATTGTTGCATTTACAATTATATTTTAGATCATATAATATTGCAAAATAACGTTTAACCAGAGAAGGCTCGGATACTCATTTATAACGTGACAACCCGCGCGTATAGATATTTTCTAAAGCATTCATTCGATCATCTACACGTCGACACAAATCACAGTTGTTTTGGAATTTTTTGGAACGGGACAGAAACCACATCTGGTTTTCCTCCTGAAATCTCGGACAAAGAAAAAGGTGTATTCTTTGTTATCTCTATTTTTGCGATTAAAGTAATTCTTTGTCTAATATTAAACAACAAATTTTTAATAAACGTTTGTCGTAGACGATGAGGCCGAGTGAATCGCTGCGACAAAATTTTGATGAATTTTTTTGACTTGATAAAACACCTATGTTAACTCTATAGATAATCTGAGAATTTACAGTTACTGTATTTAGTATGCTGTTGATAATGGTAAAAGGCTATCGGTTGGTAACTCGACTCAAATACTTACTCAAACTCAAACCCATTCTTTAATCATACTGTAAAAACTAATGTCCTTATAATAAGCAATACCAACAGATAACTGTAACGACGGTTGAATGTTATAAATGCAAATCGTTATCTAAGCGATAACTTACAATGCAATAAACACTCGAGTCGATAAAGCCAAGTATTTCTGAACAGTAGCATACACGCACGAAGGAACACCTGATGCGCAACGTGTCCCTTATTACACGAAATGTCGTTAGACACACATTTCACTTAATGTCTTTAAGTTTTTATTGTAGTTACTCGCGGTCTACTTATAAAGTTATTTTTATTATTCATTTTTAACGAAAGACACTAACATATAACGGTTACAATCACTCCAAATTAAAACATACTACTATGCACAAGCCGATATTTTAATTGAAAAAGTCGCGATGAAATTCTTGCGTAATGTACCTACTAGGGTCAACTTATGTTTCTAGAACAAAAAATGTTTAACAAGTTGCACTGACGTGATATAATTATCAGCGATAACATTAAGTGCAGATTTATGAATTGGTTTGATTAAACGTTTCATTACCCACAACAAACTTTGTAAGAGCCATTAGGCTGTCATCCGGCATAAATTTGTAAATTACTAGTGTAAAATGTTCTGGAGTTAACAAGAACTTATATTTTTATCCACAACTTGTTGCTTTGTTGGCGATATATTGCCGGAAGCGGCTCTAACATTCTATCAATGGTAACATATTGCCTAAGCGTACAATAAGAAATACAGCTGTAGACAACATATCAAACAGGAGTCTTATTAGAGCGGGGCTGTCCACTTGGAATCTTTCGATTTTTGTATTCAAATTATCATACCTTAAGGCTTCTAAAAGTAAATGAAATCGCTTTCTAAACATCGTGGGTGAAAAATAATCGGGTGCTGTTTCATTTTTTGCCCATAACTCATTTATGTTGAAGAGTTGACTTTTTTTGATTTGAGCGATGTAAAATAGTCACTTAAAGTAGTTCTATAAAAGCAGGCATATTTTCAAAATCTTTAGGTAAACACTCTCTTGGACGTTGATAAGAAGGTCGTAAAAGGTTCAAGTTCTGGTTTGTATGGGTTACAATTTCTGCAATGGACTTAACTGGAAAAAATAGCTTTCAACAATATATGACTTCATTAACATTTTTGGCTAGAAGTTTTACACCAGGATGGATAATATTATATTTTGACCACAAACTTTCGTTTTAGGAATGTTCTGAATCTGAAATATTATAGAACTATTTCAGTAACAGTGCTTCAGTTTTAAAATCCAATTTTATTTGAAAATCAAATATGTGTGTTACACAACAAACGGATAGAACTCAAACCAGAATTAACTTACATTTAAATCACTAACAGAAAACAGACAAATCGTAAAAGAAGAAACAATTACACACGTGATATCTTGTCGTTAGATATTTTCTAACGCAGAACAAACAACGTGTGTTAGAATAATCCTTACAAATTGAATTGGACACGTTGGAGCTTACAGTCACCACTATACTATACCTAAAATATATGTTGGATCGTCTACGAAGTATATCTAGATTATGGGGCTTGAGTATCAAACATAAAAATTGTCAGTAGCAGAAATGAAAATGTTATGTTTTATCTAACAGTCCGACTATTCTTGGTTTAAGTTGTTTCACAATTATTTCTTTTGTGAGTATATTTCAAATTTCGAGTGACGATTTGACAACATATTAAAGTGTAATGGCTATTTCAATAATATTCTAACAAATTTGCTATTATACAATCTCTTACAAATTAACAACTGGCAATTCGAAATTGTTTTTATGCCGGTATTAGAATCTTATTATGCTTCGGTATCTTTTTGTAGCGGATCATTATCTTCTTCTTCATCTCATGTGGGTTTTTAACTTCCTTTTAAACTCGTTTAGTAAATTTGCGTACTTTCAATTTTTTCTTTTGTTTTATAGTCAATGGAGTATATGGAATTTTCAGTTTCAATTTTTAGAGTTATTATTGTTTTCAAAATTCTAGAATGGCTTTCTTACACATTCTTTAAAGTTCACTGATGTTAAATTGATCGCGTTTGTTTGTCCTTCTCTTAATGATTGTGGAGTTTAATTGTTTATAGTTTATGATTCCGACACTCGCCCGCTCGTGTAGGAAACTTCATCTGCGTGAATAATAGCCACCATTCTTCGCTTGTTAAAGAATATACTATTATTTAACATAAGAACGAATTTTGTTTGTCTTGACATACGCGTTAAAAATCAAATGAGGCCGTGAAGTATTTGCGGACGTAAAGTTATGAGATTTGAAAAAGTGATATTTTAGGGTTATGTCGACGGAAGATTTACATTAAACAATTGGTTGTGTATATTTTTAAGTTAATCAAAAAATTATATGTTGTGTTGAAACACTTTAAAATATCCGAAGTGGTACATTTCTACATGAGCAACTTTCGACTATCATTTGTATACAAAGGAAACAGTTCAACTATAAAGTCTTCTTGAATTTCCAACAATATAATATGCATGAATATACTGAACATATTAGCAAGATATGACGGATACTGTTACAGAAGTAATATAAGTTATTTCTATTGTCGAAATTGTGCAATTTAAAGAAATAAATAAATAAAACATATTAATTTACTAAATCCTCGCTTTATTTTAAATATCGTTATGATATATCCGCTTATCAATCCGAAGCAGCGTGATTTTGTTTTGAAGCCAAAATGTTTTCAAGCAAAATTATAGATACAATCGCGACCAAGTAGAAATTTTTATTAAAGTTAAGATTGGTGACATCACATAGTAAAAGTTTTGAAATTAAGCTCATGTTTACGCTACACTATATCAGTACAAAATCGATACGTAGAAGCAGCATTAAAAAACAATACAAATTGTAATTTTAAGTAAACCAGATAAAAGATTGTTGTTTTAAGAGCTACGCTTATCATTTCGTAAGACAAAACATCTTTCTCATCCAACATACTTCAACAGGATAATTTCTGTTAGAGCACTTGCTTTTGAATGAAGTAAATTTCTCGGAGACGTCGTCGTAGGAAAATACGGAAAAATAAAACTAACTTTTGTTTTATTGCGCAGTTAATCTGTTTCTTCTTAATTTTTTTATCAAACTTTAATATTTCAAAAGAATTATGATCTTTTGTTCTTCCACACAAATCTCAAAAAAAAATCGTTAAATTATCGTTAATAAAATTTTTAATTGTTCGCTCAAATTACCAATTTTCTTAAAATTTGTGTTAAATTGGTTTTTTATTGTTCCGCTGTAATAAGGTTTTATAGCTCCATAAACCTTTACAGCTGGCTTACTTCTAAATAATTGTCGATTCAGTTTAATTTGTCGTTCATGAAGTTTGATTACTGTTTAACCTTTTTCTAATATCTCGTTGTTAGCTTATTTTATTGCCTTCTAGGAAAATCAAGATTCCACAAATTTAGTTATCGGTGCAATTTACAGGTCACGAACATTTTCACTCGGTGTAAATTAAACAACGCTAACTTAGAAACAACTTCGTAAAGGTGGTTATCAGCGTTGCAAAGTTTTAGGTTTTCCAACTTATAATTAGAAAAATTACATTTAAATATAGATTTAATTTTTAATGGAATTTACTTCAGGATTTATTGTCAACGTTGCACGATATTATGATTGCTTGCAGTCATTACACAAACGTTTACAAAAATATATAAAATAAAACTAATGTCATACCATTTATTATGTGCACGTATTATTCTTTTCAAGTTTAATGCATTACTGAAAATTATTAAACTGCAATGTAAAAGACTTTTCTAAATTCAGTTTTTGCAATGTTGCTCATTGTAGCAACAAACATTCAAAGTCACATAACTGTTTTCTAATTACTTTCCTAGTGTTTTGTGCAAGTAAAAAAAGTGTTACCGAACTTTTTATTGTGTTTACTCCGTTGCAAACAATATAAATTTGTTACAGGCTTGCAAACGTCACAAGCATCAATAGCAGCTTCCACCATTGACTAAACTCTAATTAACATTTTGACTATGACAAAACTACTCCTGTAAGTTACATAACAAATTTACTGATTGTATCCATAATTGTTGTTAAAAATCTATGATTTAATTACAACATTGCGTATCAAAAAGAAGACGCGACTGTTACTTGTACTGACTACATTTGTATAAAGTTTTTGATCCGCTTACCTTTTTGTAATTGATTTTGACAAATCAACTTAGGAGTGAAGATAAAACAAAAGAACACGTTTATTTTATAATCGTTGACGTTTCGGTAACCAAAAATTTTGTCTTCTTCAAGACGTAAAAATAATTTTTAGTAACATTTGGACGACATTCAACAAACGAACAGACGGGGACGTCACAAAATAAATTAATATTGACTACGTTAACAAACAGTTAACAATTTTGTAACTTTCGGTGGTATTTTTTTTTGTTGATTCGCCTTAAAATATGTTTACTTTCTCATAAAATGTTTGCTTTGGTTTGTTAAATTATGTTAAAAATATTATGCCGATTCATTGTATTACCCACAACGCATTTCAAAAATTTTCAAAACTTCTGCAACCAAAGAGTTTTGGTAGGGGTACGTGTAGTATGCTTTAAATATAACTTTTGTTTTGAAAGCGATTCGTCGTACATGCTTCAACAAGTTAACATGTGCGTTTAGCATGCATTGTGCCGAAAAATAAAATTTTTTCGAGTTTGAAGTGAGATAAAGGATAAAGATACTTTTGGTTTCTTAGTCGCGGTTTACGTAATCCTAAATAGTATGTTGTTTTCAAAGTAAGCAAAAGTGGTTTCAGAGAATTTCCGCACTACCTTTGCATAAATCTACCTGGGTACTTTATGCTTCATTGTGACGACTGTTAGTGTGGCATTTATTAAAAGAAATTTCTGTAGTGACACGCCTTTTCAGGCATTTTGTAAAAGAAAAGAATCATTACGATTTGCGGTTGCCGACTTCCGACCTTGAGACTGCTGTTCGTGTGATTGAGTTTAATCAGATCCGCTTTCGTATATTAGCGTCTGATACCTGACTTCCTGCAGCCCGGCGTTACCGTTAGCTTAGCACATCAAGTATTTATGCCAGCGTTTTAATTAAGTAAAGAAATTTGAGAACTTTACCACAATTAAATAAAAAGGCTTGAAATTCAAAGTAAATTTTGTAGACATTGTGTGGATTTCTGCGTTTGTCTTTTAACAAAACAGCGCGTTTGCGTTTAACTACAGTGTTGAACCCCTATTACTTTTTTTGGTGTTTGCGTAAATTCAATTCAATTTCAAGTCAATCTAAAGCCATTTTATGATACAGTTTATGTGACGGTCAAAGTTAATTTTTATTGACCGAGATGGTTCAAATTAATGAAGGTTAATTGAAAATTGTAAATTATTGTTATAACCATTGTTTAGATTATAATGTATAATTTTTATTATGTAGATGTTTCAAATGCAATCAACTATGTTAATTTTTTGTTGTCAGATAATACACAATTAATTATTTTTTGTGTGCGTTTTAATAATTTAACAGATTAATGACAGTAATTTCGCAAACTAGGTCCTAGAAAGTACTTTTTTGGTCAAGCTTCCGAAAAACGAAAGTTTGGCAGCCTTTTAATTCAACTCGTATATTTCACAAAGGCAAACTTCTCGCAAACTACACCCTCTTCCCCTCTGAACTTTGGTGCACACCACCAATTTATGTTGCGTTTTCATTAATGATTGTCGTGAAATTCTTTTTGCACGTAACAATTTAGTAGTAATCAGTGGAAAGTCTGATGTCTGCTGACACAAACTATCTACAGATGCTATAGCAAAATTTTATGGGGTGGCAATACCAATCTCTTGCATATGATTGTTGCTTTAAAGATGTGGCGCTTCTTTTTTATTTTAGATTTTTTTGTATTTTTTTTTTAGATTTTCAGAACGTCTTTATCCTGGCTTTGTTTATTTACACTTTGGTTTATTTAAGGGATTTTGAGTTTAGCTTATTTGACGCATTGCGATAACATCAATCTAAGTCTTATGTTTGCTAAATTGGTTTTACGGAATTTGAAGTCAAGCTAAGGAAATAGCAGATGATATAATGTTGTTTAACTAATGACATTTTTTTAACGTATGAAACTGAACTAATTAACGTGCATGTATTATTATCTTATCTTGTGTAAAAAGACTTCCGGTTTTTATCTCATTTCTGGTCATGTGACCAATTTATTTTTTTTTAAATGGGACCAACTGTATAATAACACATTTTTTTGCAACTCTTTTAAAAATAAATTTAGCCGTACCCTACTTCTCATGATTCTAGTGTGCAATAATAAAAATATGGACTATTAACTGCAAGAGAAAATATAAAGTTGATAATAGATGGAGAAAGAAGCATGGAAGGAAAAATGATACAGAAAGATATAGACACACAAGTAGAAGAAAGAAGCGCAAAAATTAGAAAAAGTAAATACAACACAAAGTATAAAGAGTTAATAGCAGAAAGAAAACCAAAGTAGATAACAGGAAGAATAGAATAAGGGGATAAAAGGTTAATCGCAAGATAAGGGAAGATAATACGGATAGAATACAGAAAAGAGGCAAAAAAAGTTTTTTTAGAATTTTGTTTTTTGGTTTTTCTGTTTATTTTGTTATTTTAAAAATTAGACCGAACAAATGAATTGATTGAAATTATGTAGGTGTGTATAGGACGATTGAAATATAAAGAACCTGTCACGTGACCTGCGCCGTGAACGAAAATGAAACGGACGAGTCTACTGTTCACATTAAGGGCAACACACAAATGTATTTCGTAATTTCGTTTGTAGTGTTATTCAAATTATACCTAGTTTAATAAATACATTTATAGTAAGGTATATTTTTATGATTTGGTGTTGCAGATTGATTCACGTGACAGGTTCTTTACATTTCAATCGTCCCCTACTAGTAAAAATGAGTTTTATCATTTTAGTTACATTCACGTTAATAAATATTACATTTTAAAATTATTTTGAAATTGTACCGTATGTTCCAAAAAAGTTTGACATATCAAAACTTTATTTTTCTTATGGGACAATATGTTTTATTGGGTTTCTGATTGTCTATAAAAAACAAGGACATAAACACAAAGTGTTCTGTGTTATGTCAACTTTTCTTAAAATATGAGTTATCTATTTTTCCAGCGGCGTAATATCAATTTGGTCCATTTTTAATGTCATCATGTTTTACACAAAACTAAATGTATATTACTCATTAGAGTAACTTACATATTTTAAACGTATTTGAAATTAGCCTTTATTTTTTGTTGGTAGTAATCGACATTTGTACAACTACTTCCAAAGCATTGACATCGTTAAAACCAATAAACAAACTACGGTTTTGCAGCGACTCGTATTATAAATTTGACATAAAACTGTAACATTGTAAATATCTAACAAATGCATTTAGAAATTCTTTAGAAAATGAATGTTTACTAGAAATCGTTGTTTTAAATTGGAACAGAAACATAAAATTTTGTTTGTGTATTTACTGCAAATGTATATGGGGTAATCAATAAAAGTATCAATACGACAAATGCTAAAAATAAACTAGTAACACACATACGATGTAACTGATATAATTAATAATCCTTCATAGAGGTAGACGTTATAATTTAGAGCACAAATCGATGAAAATATAAGTGATGGTAGCTGACATTATGTACAGTATAAAATTATTTTATTTATTTATTTATTTGTATAGTACATTATACAAATATTGTATTGTGATGTAAGTGTTTTGTATGGTGCTCCAGAAGATCAGTATAAACCTGTATAGTGTGGTGACGAAACCGTGTGCAATAGTGGATTGGTTCGTCTTGGCAAAGCATTTACTTCAAGGTTCGAAGAAAAACCACTAAAACCTAAACATGCTAACCCTACCCACCCTAGTTTTACATGTATTAATTAAATGTGTAAACATTATAGAAGGTAAATAAAAACATAAAATATAACAGCACAGCTATTGCATGACGACATATAATACACCGGTTCAAGCGCAGTCACGGCAATGACGAAAAAAATAGTAGGTTAAAGAAATAGCAAAACAAAATAATGGAAAAACAGATAATCAAGGCAAGAATGCAAAATATTGTTAAACTTCAGATGTCCTTCAGATTTCTATTTACGCTGTACAGAGTGACAGGATTTTTTTAAATACAATCTTTCATAAACTTTAGCAAGCTCTTTTGATAATCATTAAACTGTTGTTAGTGTTAGTAGAAGAAATTATAAACCGTTTAGATTATTTATCACGAATTTTGAGTTAATAAATACAAGATGTGTCCATAGACAAATACATGAATGATTCTACTTTGAAAACATATGAGATTTTTACATCATCCGTGTTTTTTCAGTAAGGATTGTGAACACAAAATGAATAAATAAATTTTTTATAGAAAACGTTTCAATAAGTCACCATTATGTATCTCTTAACGTCGAAGACGTCATCTGGTAAGAAGGCAAATCCAGCAATCATTTAATGTCTAATCATGTTAAAGTAAAATGTCTCAACAACTTAGTTTCTTTGTTTTATTTTACTTAAACTTAATCTTTAAATTTAAAACACTTCTATCATACATGGAAAATTACGTTGAAATTATACTATCATGTATCCTAGCAAGCCCGAGGAAAAAAAAACATCTTCAACTAGTATAGAGGAAAGACTTATATTTAAAAGTGTTTATAGCGAGACTAAACTTAAACTAATATGCGCGAAATTTGTATGCAAAGAAACCGTGAAAGGAGCCGTATAGAAAGAAGTCAACCAACGTTTGTGATCTTCGTCGGTAGTTTTGTTTTAATATACTTGATACGTTTGTACGTTCCATAATTAAATTGCGTTGAATTTCCGTTAAGCAGGAATGTTTTTTTATGTTTTTATGTGGTACTTAACTTTCTTTATTTTGCAGCTACAGTCTGATTGTTCACTTCACCTTGAAACAAAAAATTTCTGCTGTATCATTGTGTTTTTTGGCGTATTTTGTGACTTCTGTCGTTCTTGTAAGTTTTAATTTGCATTAAGCTCTTGCATATATTTACTTACCGTAACTATATAGGAATACTAAATATCGTATTTTGAAGATTAGATAAGGATGTTTTTCCCCGCTTTGTAATTGCGATAAACAAGAATTTCTTTATACCGAATTCAATACTTTTCCGCACCTTTTCAGGATTGTGTTTTTGTTTTTCGTCACGTGGATTTATAAAAGTTCCTATACTACAAAAGTAATGACCTACCAGCTTAGGTTTTTTATCGAAAAAATCTTACCGTAACGACAATGCCAATCTTAACGTTTATCTGGAAAGAATTAGAAGAATTAGCCGTAACGACATGCCATCTTAACGTTTATCTGAAAGAATTGTTGGATTCGACCTTTACGTCTTTGATTGCTGCATCATCTTCAAAATACACCACCGTTTCCGTCACTCTGCAGCCCTTATGTTTTACCGGAAGCGAGTCCTTCAGGTATTTATGCACTATATTTCAATAAAGGCATGTTATTATCGAAATTAAGAATGTCTTAGGAAATACTTATTGTAAAAATTTTAAACTGTCTGTATTTTCGTATTTATGCGTATGTTGGAAAAATTAACGATCTACGCGTTTTCATTCATTTGTAAGTGTAATTTCTTATCTGCGAGTTCCATGATAATATTTTATTACGTTTAATTTATATTGTTTTAATTTATAAGAATGTAATACAGATTTTATTTAATGTAATTACTTATAGTTTTTCAATGAAAATGCGCAAACTGTGATCAATCAGATTTTCGTTTACTAAATGTTAAACATCGTGATTTAACTTATTAATTTGTTAGCTGTGTATTTTTTTTATTTTATGTTTTTAAATACAATAAATCTTGTTAATGATACATTGTAAAAATAGATGCCCAGTTGAATTGATCACTATGCATATAATTAGTGAACCATTAAATATACACCTCTCGATTGCTTCCTGTTCTTTTGTGACATTACCCATCGAACATTCGACGAAGATTATGCGTTAAAACAAGAATGAGATAAATGCCAACTCAACAAAACTTACCAATTTGAAATGACATTGAGAACTCTCCTGCCATTAAAGACTTTAATCTCGAAGTCCTATATAGTTGCAAAACTATTTTACTAATGGCTTCTTTTCTGAAGTTGAAGAATGGAAAAATTATGGTCTGGAGTTGATGTTTTCAATAAAACATCTCATTGATGATCCAGCAATAGAAGTATCTAGGCTTTGATCAAAAAGAAAATTTGGTCAAAAGTAAATCGCATACGAACAGGCCATTCAAAATGCAACTTCTATGTTGTTTAAATGGATGTGATTTCTAATTCAAATTGTGACTATGGAAACAAACCAGAGACTGTTACACATATTGTAGAGGATTGTCGATTAACAAAGTTTAAAGGAGGGTTTGTAAACATTCATAATTTAACGGATAAAGCTATATTATGTCTTACGAATCAGAATGACATCTAAAGTTCAGAAATATTTTGTACCTCTGTCCTGATTATATGTTCTCTTTTAACCTACTGTATTTTTGTCATTGTCGTGACTGGCGCTTGACCAGTCCATTATATGTCGTCTTGACAATAGCTGTGCTGTTATATTTTATGTTCTTATTTATCTTTTATAATGTTTACACACCTTAATTAATATGTATTACATATGAATACTAAGGGGGTAAAAGGTTAAAGGCATATTTAGGTTCTAGTGGTTTCCTAAAACCTTGAAGCAAATGTTTCCCAAGACGAACCAATCCACAATTGCACACGGTTTTGTCACCACACTATACAGGTTTGTACTGATCTTCTGGGGCACCATACATAACACTTCCAACCACAATACAATATTTAAAATGTACAATACGAATAAATAAATTGTAACGAGTCTATTTAATTTATGTTTGCGTATGTTTTGTGCGGGAAATGTTGACTTTTGCAGATTTGTGCCAGAACTTTCTTAAGATAAGTCCATCAGAAAGTATCCTTCCGGTGAATAAGAGCTGGAAGCTAATTTACGTTGTGACCTTGTTTGACGCGCAATTATCAATTGTTATTGATGACTTTGCGATCACTTACATCGATCTTATTATTATTTATTTTTTTTGTAGACGGTCTGTGTTATTAAAAAAATATTTTTTTTATTAAACTTTTCGTTTAGTTAGAATTTGATCAAAATTCTTATAAAACAGTTTGGTTTGAAATGTTTTTGCTATTGTCGTAATTTATGTGAAATATTTTAAAAGTCATTGGATTCCTTTTCTTGATTCACTTACGTCTCGTATGCAATGTTTTGATGAAGAGAAATTGTTTGGTAATTGGTTCAATACTATCTCATCGTGTTTGTTTTTAGACATTACTAAAAATTTTGGTATAATCTACTCTTGATTACCCATTGCAGAGTTAGTGGTTGCATCCCTTAATTGCTATTGAATTGTAGTTAACATTAATTTTTATCAAAATAATTAAAGTTTGTTGTGTTTAACGATTTTACAAACAAATTTTAAACGCTATTATTTAATTTTTTTTGCCGGTTCTAAACGTTTATTTGTATTCGAGTATTTTTCTTTATTTATGTTGAATGTTCGAATTTTAAATCTCATTGAGTGTGTTAATTAAATTGCATTTGGTCTAGTTAATGCGGTTCACGTATTTTACTAATTTTAACAATAGCTACCAGTTAATAAATTTACATTTTTGTCAAATCAACGGTTGAGAAGACTCCAAGCCAAGCACTCGTTTTATTATTTTTTTAAATAAAACTACAGAATGTCGTGGTATATATTTATTTCAGTTATAATTTTAATTGTTCTTCTTGTATTTTTATATTAATACGAGTAATCAAAACTTTCAATCTTTTCGTTAACTTATAAAAAATTAAATAATAGAACAAACTTTTTACTGATTGCAAATTTAATTTTCCATTTTTTTAAAAACGTTTTATGTATAATTTAATATAAATTAAATTGAAACTAGAAGTCAAATTTAAAACACATTAGAACTTTTATTTTGTTAACTTTAAAATTGAAATTTAAATTGAACTTTTGAAGTTTTTATCGAAACATTATATTACTACGATGAAAATTAGTTTTTGGTTTATTTTTTGTAAAAGTAACTGTTTACTTTTAAAGATTGGCGCAAAAAAATTAGATTAGTATTAATTGCTGTTGATAGAAGTTTATTATGTATTTACTTTTTGTCAGTATTTTTTTTTTCAAGAACAGCTAGGTTTAACAGTGTTTTATACGTCAAATGCTAAGTAATAAACTAAAAAATGCCCAATTTGTAAACCTTGGACAAAAAATTGGTTTTTAAAATATTTGATAGCTTTTTAACGTCATTTACAAACAATAGGAAACCTAATGTTACCAGGACAATAGTTTCAACACTCGGACAAAAAGGTTCAATTTAGAATAGCGTATTTAATTTAATTAAACTTATCTAAATTAGATGTAACATTGTTAATTTGATTTTACATTTAATTTAATTTAGAGTTGGCGGTTTAAAGTGTAAATTGTTTGTGTTGTTCTGTTTCTGGAAGAGTTCGTAATATAATAAATATTTTTAGAATGATTCTTAATGACGAATGTGTAATATCCTCTGTGGCAGTTATACGACTAGTTTAATCTGCATAAGTTGGAATCAAATAAACATGGACGCGTTAAAGCTAGAGCTTACAAACACTCTCAAACTTGTTAGACGTGTCATCTCCGTTGCTGTGCGAGTTTATGTGGGATTGCCGATTACTGCTCACGAAAATCAGTTACGAAACACTTGTAGACTGAAATTAGATTTTATCGTGTGGTTCATGAACTAACATTAACCCATCTTACCCAAATGCAATTTGCAATTGATAATAATAATGTTCATATTCGATTAAATAATATCCCAGTCACAAAAATTATAGGGTTAACAAATTATATTAAACGATTCGGGTTATTTAATCACCTGTGTGCCCTAACAATAACGGTTAAGCAAATTTCTGTGCATCATCCTATAATACAATACAATCGCTTTGCAATAATTAAGTCCTCTTAACGGATTACCATTAAAATGTACTATAAAATGCTTTCAAGTCATTATGTGGATTAGTAGAACTGCCTGCTTTGGTAAAATCTCGTTTGAGGTAATGCTATTAGATATCACGATTTCCTTTTACTAGGCCCTTAGAATTCTTAATCGATTTTATGGTTTGTCACCACAAAATTATTTTTGACTTATGTCTAATTCAAATATAATGAAACAAATTAATAAAACCGAAAAAAAGAGAGAGAGTTATACCTTGACCTTCTTAAACCTAAAAAACTGTAATTTGTAATATTTATATTCTCTGTTTTTGTTTTCAATAACCATTATTTTTATCTCTCTGTAATCAAATGTTCTGATAAATTGATTGAATGAAGTACAAAAGTGTAAAATTGATGTAATTGCAAGGATAATACATTTTCAATTAACATTTATAGGGTTTCTATAGTTTAACAAATTAAAATAATAGTTTATGGAGTTTATTTATCTACCACTAAATTCATTACAGAAATTGATTATGTTGTACTAACAATCAAAATTGTATCTTGAAGGCATTTTGATCGATTTATTAAAGCAACGAAAAACTGTTAAATTACGCTGCCACAAGCAAAATTTGTTTTAAACCACGGGTTCAATGAATGTTTACAAGTACTCAATAATTCCTGATAATCATTTTATTACTGTTAATAACATTAGTTACTAAAATTGAATTTTTTACTTTTTTTTGATAAAACATTTTGATTATAATTAAAATAAATTTTGTTTTGAAAAAACATAGAAGCTTTTAAAAAAAAACAGTAACTAATCGTCGATCTGATGTTTCTATAAAACTTTGAAATTTTTTGTTGTTAATCGTTTCGACAGTTAACAAAAGTTAATGAAACAATTTCATCTGAAGAAGGAAGTTTGGATAAAGTTTATAAACTACTTAAATTTCTTTTAATTTTAAATAATTTACATTATCAATTATCACAAATTGTGAAAAATAAAGCTTTTTTTTATTTGAATTTTTTGTTTAATATGTGTTTAATTGTATGCTTATTTACTGCACTATTAAGGCAAAAATATAAAAAAGGAATTATACAGTTATTTATAAATTACAAATATTTTATAGTACCTTGTATCTTTTTACACAAATACACGTACTGGTTTGGCTTTAGTATCAATAATTATTATGTAGGGGTATTTTTAATTATCTGCATTTAGACATCTTTTTTTTGATAAAATGACATAATTGCAAATTAAAACAAATAGTACAAAATGCTCGTTACAGAAGAACTTTTGAGCACTCATTTGTTCCTATACATACTCACAGGAATAATACAGAAATTCTCTTGTGCGATACATATTTATTTATTTGTTTTGATATACACAGGTGAAAACCCATTTATAACACTAAAATAAATGAAAACTCATACACACCTAATAAACTAATATTATAAGTAACTAGTAACCAAACCCATTTGAAAATGGGCCTAATTTAGACAAATTTGAAATTAAAGACGTGAGGTCACCGCTCCAAGTCAGAGGTCAAAGGTCATGTCAATCTGTGAACCCGCTTAAGATCAGCGCCTGGACCTCCTGAACAATTTGACGTATCGATCTCCAAAATCGGTTCAGTGGTTTTGGAGAAGAAGACGAACATACGTACAGACAGACAGACAAACTGGGCCACGATTTTATGTGTATAGATATATTGTTTTTTAAATAAATCGTCAATTATTACAGCAATATGACAATGACAAAATAACTTATAGTAACAAAATAAGTATTTTAAAAGTAAACATAAACCTTAATTTTCAAATAAATACTTAATAATTATATTTTTATTTGTATTAAAAACATCAAGAAAAGTGTGATCATTCCCATGTCGTAAAATTGTGTAAAATTCTGTATATTTAAGATAATCATATGGTAAGAAAGGAGTATTAAATGTAGCAGGTGATCTAGTATTGTAGTAAGGTAAGTTAAATATAATCATTTGAAGTAAAAAGGGTTAAAATTATATGATATCAAACGTAGGAATCGGTGTTGAACTTTTTCAATTAGCTTTATGTGTAATTTATGATAAGGCGACCATTAGGACTTGCGTACTCTAATTTAGAACGGACAAGTGAACAATAAAGATTTTTTATAGCATGTATGTTTGAAAAGTCTCTTGTATTTTTGATGATACACCCCAAACTTTTAATCGATTTGTTTTTAATATGTATTATGTGTTCGGAAAATGATAGATTATGATCAAAAATTACTCATAAATCTGTAACGGTATTAACTGGTTTTAATAATACATTTTGTCCAATGCACGTAAATTGAATTTTATTATGAATTCTATAAAACGACATTGCTACACACTTATCTGAATTTAAGTTTAAATCATTTGTATCACACCATTTTATAAAAGTTATTTTGTAGAACGTAGGCAACCTTAATACTACTTATTCTTTTCGACAATTTTAAATCATCTGCAAAAAGAAGAATTCTATATATTGAAATACGTGACTTGCGTCATTTGTAAATAGTACAAATAATAGTGAACCCAAATGAGAACCTTGTAGTACACCTGACTTTATACTATTCATATCAAAAAAAGAATTGTTTATTTTAACTTGGAACCTTCTGCCGCAAAGAAAACTATTTAACCATTTAAGTAATTGACCTGTAAATCCTAAACTTTGTAACTTGTTTATCAGTAACTCTATATATACTGTATCAAATGCTTTTCTTATGTCTGTATAAATGACATCTACTTGTTTTTGATCTGAAAATGCAGATAATATGTAATTTTCAAATGTGAGAAGATTAGTGACAGTTGATTTGTGAGCAGGAAAACCGTGCTGTTCATCAATTATTAGACATCTGTTACTTAAAGGAGCAATTACGTCATACACAAATAGTTAAGGGTTGGCAGATTGGTGACTAATAAATCGGTAATTTTTTACCATTGATGGACAACCAGATTTATGTAATGGATAAACGAACAAAAGTTTACATATATCTGAAAACACTCCTTTAATTAATGATTTATTAAAATAAAGTGTAATGGCGTACTTAAGTATAAGTTAATTTTTTCAATCGCAGGAATACCATCTTCGTAGATAAGTCTGGACAAGAAAATTTATATTCCTATTATGCCTCTTCCAGACTCCCACAAGACTACACGAGGGAACGCGAGTACGAAAGTGAAGACAGTGCGTTCGTGTTTACTCGTCTTCCCTCGCCTCGCCTTGCTGTTGCTCCGCTTTGTCTCGGTTATTTAGGCGCGAGTCAAAGGATACAACGAAATGAGGCGAGATAATCAACCAGTAAGACTCGTGCCGAGAGCTTCTATGGGAGGCTTTTCGAGAGTCTGGATGAGGAATTATGTTTGCTTATGTCGGAAATTGATTTAGTAGTATTCAAATATTTAAAATGGTGTAGTTTACGGATAAAAAATATTAGAATTATTACACAAAATTGTTAATAATATTAGATGCGATAATTCGACAGCGGTAAAAAGTGAAACGGAATTATATGATAATGTAGCTCAAACTGATAATCAACCTGATACGTAGTTAATTTTGTAGGGTTGATAAGTTAAACAGTACAAAAATAACTAAATGACAAATCTAAGCACATCTTGATTTGATAAAAAATATTGAGCTCATAAAAATGTCTCATCCACTTAATATAAACATATATAAAGAATTCTTATGTTTATGTAAAAATAATACATAAAACTAGTAAAAAGATATGCTATAAACAAAACCACAAAAATGCGTTACGCCATAAACTTGGAAGCTTTCTAACGTTTAGGATCAGAAAGTAAAATAATGGTAGCTTTTCACTCAAATCACGTCTTTGCAGATCTCTACTCATATAAATCTATTATATGGGAAGAATGAGAAAGCCGCATCCATACAACGTTAATAAAAGGATGAGATTTTACTAATAAAACTAACAATTGCCGTCGTGTAACTCAACCGTATTATAATTAAAGTTGTGTATACAAAAAAAACACAATGATTTGAACAAACAAATTGTTTGTTACGCACCGACATTAAAATTCAATTTATGAGATAGATGTTGGCAAAATGAAATTTTTAATAAATTTTAACGGCCTCGAAAGTTTTCTAATTTTATTGGTTTTGAGGTTTCGCATCAATCATTTTAACTTTCTTAACTTATCAATTAGACATTTTTGATATCGATTTAGTCGCTGCTATTTTAATATTAAAATTATGGGCATTATACGAAGTATTATACTCTAAATACATGAAAGGAGAAGGAAAACAATCATTAAACAACGAAAACCTTAAACAAAACAATAAGAAGCATTGGTGGTTTCTTAGTCATTTAATTAAGACTACAGTTATAACTGTAAATTTTGTGAAATTGTACATAAAAGATAACCTACCAAAACCCTAATACTAAGTTGCTATCTAAGCGCAGCATTTAACCTCCCTCAAATTTAATTACATTTGACTAAATCTAGCTTTTGAGAAATACTCTGTTTGTAAAGGTATTATTTCTACTTCATTTGTATTACATAAATTTAAATAACAACTTAGGAGGATACACTTTTGAACAAAGTTAACGGAAATATGTGTATTCAGAGGTAACTTATGTTTTACTTAACAAAATTAAACGGAATCTGCGTCAATGATACTTTAAGCATCTGCTAGACATAGTTTCAATTCATTCCTCTTAAACATATTATTGTTTTTGCTAACATGTAAATATATCGTATTCCTTGTGTCTAGTAAATCTACTTATCTATAGTTTTTTCCTATTCAATTATCATATCTTATTTTACCAAAAACTCACAATTCATTTATTAAGTTATTAGTAGCGAGTTTTTATTTTAATTAATAGGAAAGTAGAATTCAATGTTATCAGTTGCAAAATTAAGATATAATTTGTACTAAAACTACCAGTACTAAGCATGCCTTTATTATTAAAGTATTGTTTTTTGAACTAAAATTTTTAAAGGATTTTGATTTCAGAAATAATTTTTATTAAACCCAAGTAAAAGTAATAAAATCTTAGATAAGTTTGAATAATTTGCCAACTGAACATTATAAACATAATTCATAAGCAAAATCTTGGTTGTTAAAATCTTTTTAATGACCTTTAGGGTAGGTCTGTGTCACGTCACCAGGTTATTAAATCTTTCATTGTCAAAAGAAAATTTTGATAAAAAATAGGAAGCATTAAGTACATTGCATTTATTAACATAATTTTAGAAAACGTGGGTTACACATAGAACAAGCTAATGACAACAAAACAAAGCAGGTTTATACACACGAATTTTAGTGAAAATAAAGATACTAAATAAGAAAGGAAGAAATTAACACAGATGAATGATAAGTAGACTAAAACCAAAAAGATACATACATATATGATTTTGAATTAAAAAAAAACATACTGAATAATATGAAAACAAAAGAAGAATGTTATGAAATGACAAAACCCAAAAAATTTAATTTTGAAATAAAAGAAATAATAAGTAATCTAAAAAATACATAAAAAAACTGGAACAAAATAGTACCCAGTTCAATAAGGAAGACGAAACTAAAATAAACATTAAATAAGTTTTTGTGAAACGAAAAATTTTAAAGAAAAGAGGGGAGAATAAAAAATAAATGTATACAATTAGAAGTAAAGATATGGATGAATAAAGTGAGCAATTGAGAAAACATTATGGTTTTAACAATAAATACAAACTCGAATGGAATTTAAAGAGATAAATAAAACCTAAAATAAATAGTGAAAGCGAGAAAAAAATTGCAGCAAGAAATACAAAAATGAAAGATAATTGTAGAATTGATTAAAAAATAAACAAGAACATTGGAAGAAAAGACAGTTGGAAGAAGATTATAAACAAAAATAAAATTGTTAAGGAATTAGATGCATGGAAGGTTAATTAAATGAAATGTAATTATAAAAATCTTGTGATATAACAAAACTTTAATCATTAACAGAAATTTTGAAAAAAAACTATTTATTCTAATATGATAGGCAGTATAATATTAAAATAGATGGTGAAAAGTATTTTATTTTAGTTTTATTTTAAAACAACAATTCTAAGTGATAACTGGAATCTGGAACCCATAAAATAAATATTGCAACAAAATGTATGATAAATTATTATTTTATTTTAATAATAATTACAACGTACAGTAAACAGAAAAGACTCTAATTAATCAGAATTATGATGATTGTTACTCATTATTATTTGGTGAATGACAAAATTACTGAAGGCGTAATACGTAAACTTGGAAGTGAACCGAAAGATAAAAAAAACTATTTTAAAATAATTTGTAAAAAAAATAAAATAATTCTCAGAAGTTCTTAGCGCTCGGTTGCATTTTTCATTGAATTCAGTATACACTATTTAAATTCATAAGAGAAGATTTATACAAAGCAGTACGGAGACCAAATACTATTAGAGACTTAGAGATCAAATTAATAGTAGTAAAGAAACTAAAGTTTCCAGAATAAGAAGGTAATGATCATATGTCAATTTTGGTCTGGGAAATATATGGATTACTAAGATCGAATTAGAAAATGTATTGATATTGTCAGATTATAATGTACTGGATGCATAAGAATAAAAAGTTATGAAATCATGAATATCATTGAAAATAAAGTTAATAAAGTAAAAAAAGAGGAAAACCAAATATAGAAATGAACACTCAAAAAGAACAAATTAATATAACTAGGAAAAAATTGATAGAAGAAGATTGTACCAATTGAAACTAAACAACACAAAATGGTAAAAATGAAAAACAAATATATGGAAGAAAATTGAATGTGTCCGGAAAAGTGAAAAAAGGAAATAAGAATGGTATAGACATTTTGCAGTAAAAGTACAAGCGGTACTGGATGAAATTAAAAATGGAAGGGTTTGGAATTTAGAACTTCTAAAATACCTGTCAAAAATGGTAAAATGTTTTGAAATTGAGTACATAATTATTATCGACAATGGTTTTGTACCATTTTTTTTTTTAAATGCGTCAATACACACTTTATAAAAAACTATAATTTAGTTTCAAATTTTGAACTTTCATAACAATGTTGTTTTAATTGTTTTTGTCAAAAGCACGTATAACAACTTGAATTTAAAAAAAAACTATCTAATTGAGACCATGTTTCGCAAAGTTATAAACGTTCAAATAGAGAAACAAATTTTTTTCAATTTTCTAAACGGTTTTCTTTTCTTTTTATTTTGTTCTCATTGTCTAGGGTTTTATAGTCACAAAGAAATTAATTGTAGGTTTAAATCTTAACTTTTATAGTGTATGCATAATTGGAAGTTCCGAAACGACTTGAAA
Organism: Abscondita cerata; assembly: GCA_030710515.1. Classification (NCBI taxonomy): domain Eukaryota; kingdom Metazoa; phylum Arthropoda; class Insecta; order Coleoptera; family Lampyridae; genus Abscondita; species Abscondita cerata. The sequence continues at coordinate 92,993 of JALBCR010000995.1, forward strand.
AAACAATTAAAAAATATTATGGAGATTAATTACAGAACATTAAAATTTTTTGTTAATATTGATTTATAATCTCATTTCTTTTTGCCTTTCAAATTAAAATTTTTAACTAACCATGTACTTGGAAATTATTTTGATATGACCAATTAATACAAAATGAAACGACTACAGTGCCCAATTTAATTATTAAAGACAACTTCACTCATATATAGAAAAATCCTTTGCTTATAAAAAAATCGAAGTTTGCTGTCGGAAAAATAAGAAGGAACAGTTAATAAAAAATTCGGATAAATTGCGTTACCATTGTGGCTCCATATGTAAGCTATTAATGTAGAAAACTTTGTGTCAGTTAGACAATTATATCTGTAAACTTGATAATTAAAATGTTATATAATAAAGTAGATGTATTTGCAAAGCTAAAATATTTAAGTAAAATTTAAAATTTGTTTTGTGTTTTCACTGAAACGGCACACGTTCTAGTAAGTCTTTACTAAGGTACCTACAGAAGATGCATTGACTATACTAGCAGATATTAAAATAAAATGAAATTAATAGAACTCTGTTTGTCCACAACATACTTCTTCTATGACGGGAAATACTATGAGCAGAAGATTGGAACAGCAACGGGAAGTTCTTTGTCGTTCGTTGTAGCCAACTTATTCATGGAGGCATTTGAAGATGAAAACATGAGATCCAGTAAACTAACACCAAGTGTCGATGACATATTTGTAATATGCCAACGCGGAGAAGAGAAATTGCAACAATTCATGGACCACATAAATTCGATGCACTATGGATATAGAACAAAATGGAAATTTAGTATTTTTGACCATAATGGTAAAGAAAACAAAAGGGGGAACGCTACAACATGCAGTATACAGAAATAAGTCGAACACCGATAGATATTTACACGCCACATCTCACCATCATTCTACCCAGAAAAATATTCTCATATTCAGAACCGAAACCATCAGCGATAATCAACATCTAACCAATGAGATGATGTACGTTGTAAAAGATTTTAAGGAAAATGGTTATACAAACATTGACTTTATCCGAAAAAACAACAAAACAACTAAAATTTATAGCGTGACACCTTACATAATAGAAGATACAAGTGCGCTTGCTTCAAAACCACTACGTCAACGTAACAGTATCAATCAACAAGGAAGAATAAGTTAAGAAAAACCAGAACAGAGGGTATGTACCATATACCATACCAGTGTAAAAAATGTTACAAGAAGTTGACCAACGAATAAAAGAACACGAGAGAGACGTAAGATTTAAAAGAGTCAAAGACAGTGGCAGAACACATACACGAAATGGGACACAAAATGGATGTTGACAACGTAGATGTGATAATCACTACGAAAAACTACAGAAACAGACTTGCCAGAGAAGCGATAAAAATAGAGAAAAACAAGAGGTCTGTTACTCAAAACTGTCACGGTCAGTAGACCCAGAAGGTCGAGCGACAAAGGAGCAGTTTAGTTATCCTAAAAAAATCTGTCAGCATGAACTTGATAAAATTTTCACGCACGACAAAACCTGAAAGACGTTTTAAGATATACTTTCAATCATCCTTACTGGTAATCTTATTGCGGTTTTCTTCACTTTCTTTTACTTTATCTGTAGAATTGTCTTAACAAATACCACTTGAGCTCATATTTTGGGACGGTCATTTTTACGTGTTGTTTCTTCTACTGACTTTCATATAGGTGAGTTAACCCGATCTGTTTGACAAAATGACTTGAAGTTCGCTCTCATAACATTTTCAAAATATTTCGCGTTATAAATTGCCTTGAGCCAATGAGCTTTAGTGGTATTGCCCTTAAAAAAATTTTGGGAAACACGTATTCGGGTTATAGTTTGTGATGATAAGTAGCATACACAACTAATAACTACAAAAGTAAATTAAAAAAATATTAATATTTTTATTTTATTGGTAGATGCTGAATTTTAATAATCTCAGGAATGTATTTTAAAAACTTGCTTTAAGAAATTGACGCATAGTAATTAAAATTATGTTACGAAAGAGAGTACGCGTCTTACGTTGACCGCCAGTAAGTCATGCAGATTGCACCATACTGGTTCTAACCGTTACTCCAAACAGAATTTTACCGGATTAAAAATTTTATGTTTATTTTCAGTTATGACTTAATTCTCTAATTTGCAGCAAATATTTTTATTTCTTGTTAATTGTGTTTCACTTACATAATAATTTTTGCCACTCACTTATTCAAAAACGAAATCTCTCTTTAATCAGCAGTCGACATTTAACTTACAATGTGTGTACCAATGCAATCTTATTGTATCAAAATTATGAAACAGCGGTTGTTAATTCAAGTTTATTAGCACCATTAAAATCAACGGCCATAGCTTTACGTTTATGATCCAAATAAACAGAACAATTATAAGTTATATTAAGATTCAGTAAATAAAATTACTTAATTCTAAATTTTATATTGTTTGGTAGCAGAATAAAGTATTTATAACACATTAAAGTTATTGACACATAAAAAAACAACAAAATATGAGGGGCTTATTTACATGCATCCCTTACAAAATCTCGGAAACGGCTGTACTGTAAAAAAATAAAATTTATACATTTTAATAAACAAGAGTTGATCAATGTGTTGTAAATCCTTCAGAATATTTAGCCCCTCAATTGGGCAAATTTAAGTCACCACTTAATACTGTTTACTTTGAGAGCAAATAATGACCAACAGCCATTTTGTCTACTACTTGCAATATTTAAAAATTATAATCCTATTTTCAATTTATGTCTAATTAACCAGTATAATTAATTTTAAATATTTCAAACTATAATAGAGTAAAACTAATTTAATTGGTAACTCTTTGACAATAGAAATAATTAAACAGTTACTATATAAAAGTATTGCTTACAGTTGAAAAAAGCTAAGGAATAATATGAAACACTTAATCTTGGAAACCTAATAAAACGTGCAGTGCATCCAACCGTTGACACTAAAGAGCTTTAGAAATAATGAAATATTTAAGTGGCACTGAAATAGTAAGACAACTTTCTTTTTATTTTTGTTATGTAACAATTTTTATTTTACATCAATGTTACATTTATTAGTCTACTAATTTTCTTGCAGTAAATTGCAATAAAGTTTGTGCAGTCATTTGTAAACTACAAGCACATACTTATGTAATTAAAGTACACGTCAAGTTAATATAATGGACTAATTAGTAACAAGCAGCGGTTATTGTAGAAAGCTTTCATTATACCATCTTTGGGTTTAATAAACATCTTGTAAGATTGTTTAAGTTATCGCTACAATATCAGTAACATTGTTTTAGTTTAAACTACAATTTAACCATAAAGTTTCTCTTGTAAATACGAACAACGTATTGTGTACCTCTTATTGCAAAACTATTATAAATAATTTAGTAGAATTAATAAAACTTCAAAATTGTTTTCAAAGATAAAGTTTTTAAAAAGGGTTTTATTTTGAATACAAATTGCATAAATTCCTTTTTTGTCGATCACATTTTATCTTGCTAACAAATTTCGACAGCCTAAATCTCTTGGTACATTTAGAAGCTGTAGCATGACAAGTGCTTTAAAATTTTCGTAACGTTTTTCTTATATAAACTAAAATGTGATGATAAATATTAGCACTGAAAAGTAGAGGATGATAAAATATAATTATAATTTTTAAGTTAAAAGAAATTATTTAATAACTAAAAACATTATAGATCACTTATACCTAAATACTCATTTTTTTTCTATTTTGCCTGGGATTCCTCCACTGTAGCGTTCAAAGCAGTATTGCATTTACAAGTCCTCCAGAACCAGAATATTCCCTGAGGTTCGCAGCAAGTAAACGACATACTCGAAGAAGGAGGTATAAATAGAACATCTTCTGGGGCCAGCGTTTGAGCTGCTTCTATCGTTTTAGAGAAACCTCTATATAGCTTTCGGCAACGGCAGAGCATTTCAAGCTTCTATTACGCTTAATTGTAATCAGATCCCCACCAGTATTATTTAACTGACCCAAAAAATATAGAAAAATCTCTTTGGTTGTTTAATAAATTTCGAAAAGTCTAAAATAAACTTTCTAAGAAATTTAATTTTAGTTGTAAGGGTATGTATTTTCAAGTCATTCTAGTTTTAGAGCAAAGTTTTACAGTTGATAACACAAAAGTTTAAATTTTTTTAGTTAAGGTTAAAAATATTATCTTATATTTATCACGTTCTATAATAATTTTCAATTTACTTTAAAATTTTTTTGCTTGTTAAATAAATGGAAAGCTGATGGTCGTTGACCTAATTTTGGTTCATTATTTGTATTACCTATAAAAATGATTGGATTTTGATGAAATTTAGTACAAATGTACAATTATAGGTACTTCTCAAATAAGCCACCAATGCAAAATAATAATTTTTGATATTATTGCAATTTTATTTGATAAATAAAAACTTTTTTGTAGTAACACAGTTAATTAACTCAATTTTAATTCTTGAAAACTTTTTGATGACATATTTGGAAAACCCCAACTACAAAACAATGTAAAAGTACGATGTGGTTACTGTCAAAAACTTTGTCAAAATTGGAAAAAAAGCAAAAAGCCTATAACTGCAACGAATTCTTAATTTAAACGAAATAATCAGGAGTGATTGACACCTGTAATTTCTGTGGAATATAAAATAAATGAACTTTTTTTAACCGTTTAAAGTTGGGACTATTAAAAAACAAATTCTTTAAATGATTATATTAATAAAAATTGCTGAAGATAACTTTATTAAAATAAAAATTTTTAATTATTATTCTAATTAAAAATTGAATATGGGTATGATATCAACTTAACAATTGTAGATGAAGTGAAGTATTTTAGAAGTTCCCAATTAACCTTCCAAAAAGTCTTACGTACCAAAATACTCAGAAAGATATAGGAAAAATTTTGATAATTGAATGACCTATTTACTACAAGATGTAGTACAAATAGGTGCAAGAATGGAATATTTTGTAAATTGCAACATTTTTAGTTTTTTAATTTTTTTTAAATTTGTTTATACAAACTTTTGTTTTACAGTTGTTTTGACTTTTTACAATCAACCCTTTGCTTCAATTTTATTGAACTTTTTTCTTTAATGATGATGATGTCATGTTATTTTCTTACCAAATATCACTCGTGGGTTGACTGAATTCTAAATTTTTCTTCTCGGGATTGTCAAACACCCGTAATCATTTCCTTCGTTCTGCTCGAACTTTCAACACACTCGGGATATACCGTTTTTCATAACTTTTAGTAAGTACGCCTTTTAAACGTATAATGAAGAATTAAGACATTACGGAAAAAGCTTATCTGAAAAAAAGATTTAGTTTTTTTCATATTTGGAAAAACTTTTCTGCAGTGACAAGTAATTTTTTATATCATTTTCAAGCACATGTTTCAACCAAAAATATAGTTATAAAATTATCAAAAATTAATCATTAGGTTAAAATTACCTTTCTTTTAATTGATTAAAATCGGTTGCAGCCAAATAGTATCACCTTTGTCGCAAATCAAATTAAAAACCAAAAGTTCCTTTAAAACTTTAAAATAAAGTTTAAAATTTTTTTACAAACTACTTTTGCTTTTAACTGTTTTTGATAGAAGATCTATTTATTCCGGAATTTTATCATCTAACCCAGTTTTGTGTCTTGTAATGTAGGTTTACTACCGTAATGTTGTATAACTACTCAGTACATTCCAAAATAATTCTGCCCCTAATGAAATGTTTATCCAAATTACTTTATCTGCTACCTTAATATTATCTGGCGTATCCGGATGTATGTGCTTGTGCTTAATGTTATTTTCCAAATCCTTTCAAAAAACTGCCAAAAAAGTAAAAGTAAAAGAAACAAATGAGTTTTAAGTTGATAATTTAAATTTTTTTTTAAAAAATAAATTGATTTGTTTAATTATTTAATATTTATATTATTAAATGACACAAAGGTTGACTGTTGCACAAAAGCATTTCGTACAACATTCTGGTCTCAATAAAAAAAACCACGGATTTACGTAAAATGAGGTACTATATACCTACGATTAATATAAAATTTTGGTCAAGGTTAAAAATAAAAACTGGTTTTGAGTTTTAAAATTTTTAAGTTGAGTTCTGATTGCCTTATTATGAAGACAACTTCAATTTGAACCAATTTTTCAAACCATTTCTCGTTTAAGGTAGTCTATGTGTCACTTTTTTGGTTAATACGAAATTACTACCGTAGCTTTGGTAACAATACTGTGTTGAGTAGTAAAGTATTAAAGTATTTGGATATCGATTAATTGAGATTGAGTGATATAAAATTCAGATTCAGGAATTATAGGTTTAGATTGGTCGTACAATTAAGATAAACTTAAAAAAAAACGTTTCCAAAGAAGGTGTAAAGAACTCTCAACAACAAAACAACTACTCTTGGATGAGATACTGCAGTTTTCCAAGTTTCCATTTTAATTTGTAGATATTCTAAACAGTGGTACCTTCTTTGTAGGAGTAATACTAGTGAGCGATGACTAAACACCATGTCTACTTTTTTTGTCGACGTTTCAACTATCGTAGTTGATGAAGACCTGCCAACGCTAGTCGAAATGTCGGCAAAACTAGACATGGTGTTTTAATCGTCTCTCACCAGTACTACACCTACAAACAAGGTCCCATTGTTTGCGAATATCTACAACTTAACCCATTAGTCCCATCTACTTGTTTATTTCAGGCAATTGATCTGATTGCGTTTCATTATCATAACAAATGGATCGAAAAAATTTATTTATTTATTGGTATGGTACATTTTTAATATTGTATTATGATGTAAGTGTTATGTATGGTGCTCCAGACGATCAGTATAAACCTTATACAGGTGTCGTGACAAAACCGTGTGCAATTGTGGATTGGTTCGGGTTGATAGAGCTTTTGCTTCAAGGTTTAGGAAAACCACTAAAACCTAAACATGCCAACCCTTACCCACCTTAGTATTTATATATAATAATTTTAATTAAGTGTGTAAACATTATAGAAGGTAAATAAGAACATAAAATATAACAGCAGAGTCATTGCACACATAAACTTATAATGGACCGGTCCAAGCGACAGTCACGACAATGAGGAAAAAAAAATAATATGTTAAAGAAATAACAAACAAAATAACGGAAAAACAGATAACCACGACAAAGAATACAAAATATTGCTTAACTTCAAATGATCTTCAGATGAGTGAGCCATAATTTTATCTAGACAACAAATTTTAAAATTCAACTTTGTACAATATCTTATTTTATTTGTACGTAATTTTATTATATAAATGATTTTTTCATCAGGTGAGCTTTGGAAAATGTAAAAAATGCATATTTGCTGATTCATGAAACAATTATTTATAGAAACCCTGTATAACACAAAAAAATAGTGCTTTTTTGTTGAAAATCAAAAACTGCCCAATCATTTTCTGAAAAAGATGATTTTAAACAACTATAATAAAAATTCGCTACAAAATGTTGTGAACTATGGTCTTATTGTGGGAGTACTGAAATATTAAAAAATTAGGCTTCACACAGCGTCATCTGCCAATTTTTTTGTAGATGTTTATAGAAATCTTTTTACAAAATCACCGACCCATTTTTTTTGATAAAATACGTCATTTGTCAGAAATTCAATAAAATCGTTACATTGAGAATGTAGGTATAAAAGTACACGTTTGATTCTCCACTTAGCATGAATATCACGTTTACCACATGATATTATATTATTAATATTTCAAAGTATAAGTTGATATATGAGTCTTTATTATAGTTACGCATACATTTTAATATTTTGTTAGTTCTAGTTACAAAATATGTTTGTTTAATAACAATATAGAGACATTCATTAAACTTATACAATTATAATACATTTTGTTTTAAGATATTTCCACCATATCTAGAAATATAACAAAAATACACCGGAATTGATTTATGGGGATGTATATTTGACTTAAAAGAAAAGAATCTTATTACCTTTTTTATCTTCGGAAGCTTTATAGGTTTTATCTTGACATAAGATGTTTACTTACAATTAAATTGCTATAAACTACTTCAGAATTAGTATATTTACACACTTACATTTAAAAAAAAAGTATTCGCAATTTTTGTTGGTGGTCAAACAAAATAAATTAACTTTTGTTCTATTATTTATATTCTTTCTCATTAATGTAACGTTTTTGGTAGGGCTTTGAACTTAAATTTAGTTCTATAAAATATTGAAGTCTCAAAATACAAAGCTGGACAACAAATTCAACAATCTAATATATTAATTTGTGTTGTGTATAAAATAACATCATTTTCTTTACGCATTGCGCCACAATTAAACTTTTAGAACTTTGTACATTTGTTGGTAAATGTGTTCTCTTGCTAAAACAACAGTTATTATCAGTTTCATTTAGTTAGGTTTTTAGTAATTAATATGGTTTTTATTTAGTTTAAAGAGTTACTTAAACTAATGTATGTCATTTAGTAAGAGCAAGAAATGTTTAACCAAACGTTGCTTTGTTCAAAGTGAAATAGATATTACTAATATTACCGTTATTTAAAATTAAGTTAATGGTTGATATTTACAAAAAAATGTGAATGCTTATTTTGACCAATTCAGTAGCTGTTGTCTTTTCTAAAGCATTGTAGTTAACTGTTTGCTACGGTTAATTGAAGAAAAGTAAGTTTTGCCGGCAGCCGAAGAGTAGGGCGTGGGTGAGAAAAAGGATCCACCGCTTCTTCAGAACTGTCTTGATTTAATCCGAGGGCGCCATAGTCCTAATGCGTGGATACAAACCTGCTTCCGAACTAAAGAAACAGACGCAACAATCAACCGTAACAAATTAAAGGAGCAATAAATACAATAAAGAGAGAGAGACACAAGTAACCTACAAAACGTTATATTTAATAACACACCATAAAGAAGAAGGAACAGAGCACAATTTAAATATATCCACTTACAACGTAAGTTAATTCTACGAAGCGTATTCGTTCGTACCCATATATATAGTCGTACACAAAAGAAGGAAAAAAAATATAAGATTAATAGCAAGTTAATAATTTATGCGGTACGCCACTGGCGTTATTTAATCTAGACAAGATGGCGACGTAACCACACCCGCACAATACGAAGGTGTATTTAGTGTTCGCAGTTGCAATATTTAGCGTTAAAAAGTATCGGAGAGTTAGGTGTTTCCCCAAAAGAGCGCTCTTCCGTGGTCTTACACTTATACTCTAAAATCCCCAAGCAATGGTGGGTAAATGAAGCAAGTTCGCGCCTTTACGGTACACATTCGTTTACAGATTGGGCAAGTATATGCGCCACAACAAGTTAATTAATTATATTGTAGTGAATTAACAAAAAAATATAAATACGTGAACAAATACGTTTCGAGTTCCAAAGATTTAACTGCACTTAAGGTGCCAAGACAAGTTGTACTTATTTAGGTGTTACGCTTGAGACGTTTTCGGTAGCAGTGTGACGTCCCGGAGATGGTTTGTTTTCAGCGCAGAAGTATAATTAGAAAAATCTGACCTTATGTTGTAGATAGAGGTTTACGATGTTGACACACACAGGAGAAGATACAGATATGTGGTGTCGGTTCCAGCTGCGGCGACCCCTAATTTCGGTAGGATGTCCCGTACTTCAGCAATCTTAACAGCAAACCCCAAGTATGCGACACACGCAGCGACAAGACAATAAAAGGTAGAAAGAGATCCCACGATGAATTTAATCAGCCAGGTAATTGGTTTTGTTTAGGCCAAAAGAACCTTTAAAGCCGAGTAATTTTAATCCCGGAGTAACTCTAATCCCGGAGTAACTCTAATCCCGGAGTAACTCTAATCCCGGAGTAACTCGCCTTATCTGAAAATTATGCACGGTGTAACGTTGAAGAAGCCATGAAGAATATTTGTCGTACCTGAGTGCAATCGAGCGACCATTAGAAGAAATTAGTACACGCATCCGTCCTAAGATAAACTTCAGAAAATCGAGTAATCAATCCTTTCCCCAGCACTAGAAAATTTGACGGAATTACGATTAAGCACTCAGATGAAGGCAAATTTGAATTTCACGTAACACGACGTGATAGTAGTTGTTACAAGGCGGAAATTGAAGATCAGCCGAAAATGTATTGGCCAATTAGGACAACGCGGAAGTTGAATTCTGGGAATTAAATCCCCAAAATTTTCGTTAAGGAGCGAACACGGAGAAATGTCGCGTTTACACCTCGACTCCGTGTATTGTGTGTTGCCTAACTCACAGTGACCGTTACAAATTCCCCCACACAAAACTTCAAGCCCGCGCAGAAGGATAAACATAATCCGCTGCACCATACATAATCCAGAAAATTAACATCCGTAGGTGTTCAGCAAAAAAAAAAAGGAATCTCCAACATGAGCGACATATAACCAAAGATACCCACCCCACACATATAAAAACCTAATGAAACCCAACCCCTAAGAGATAGACGGTTTGTTGAACTAAGAGTAGCTGATCTGATGAAATCTGTTCAAAACTCGCATGAAGCGTTTGGTGTATCCAGCAACAAAGTCAAGCAACGACCAAGAAAAAGAAAAGGATAACACCAAGAGATTGAACGCCCACAAAAACTCGCAATTAGCGATTTCCGAGAAGCAAGGTAAAGAAAACGTGGGTCATCCAACAGTATCTCAACCAACCTTACTAAACCCAGTCAACAGAAAATATTATTATAGTAAAGTTTGAAGTTTGGACAAGCGTCCAGGACAGAGCCCTAAAAACCAATGAAACCCCAACCCAAATTAAAACAATACCACCCTGAATTACCCCAAAATAAGGTACCCTAGGAAAGGTTTAAGGTAAGATAGGAATAAGGATAAGGCTGAAACCCAAATACCAAGAGGTTAGGATAAACCCTAGGAAATTATTAAGATCGGGCATTTCCCTAGCGGCGTGCATGTCGAATGGGTGGCACCAGGCATCACTCCCACCAAGACCCTCGCGAAGGATGGAAACTCGCGTCATTGGGCCCCCAGTGAAAATCCACCCCCTCGCCATTCACGACCCTTAGTACTGAGCCTTCCCAAAATAAAGTCCTCCCACCCAGGAAAGGATTTAGTCTTGGGCCGATACTCCCGACACCACAAGACTAATGGATATGCAGTTAAAGAGTGCGACTCTGAAAACCGAGGATAAACCCCCAACCCTATAGCATAATGGAAGAATGAAAGGAAGGATCCCAAAATTTTGCCCAAAAATTTCCAAAAGTAAAAGACTGGAACAAGTCAACAGTTTGAGGTTCTGCAGTGGCTACGGCCAGTGATCCATTGACGGAGGTTAAGGGCGAACGGTTTACCCCTGCCCCAGATCTTGCTCGCCCTGTACGGCCCCTAAGGGTTGGTGTGCCTGGTAACGAAACAAGGGTACCAGAAACAGGAGCTCCGACTCCCCTCACGCCAACACCCACTGAAACCCCCAGCCAAAGCGGTACCTCTACGCAAGAAAGAAAGAAGGAACAGATGATAGCAAAGACAAGGAAAAGGGAAATACTCTATCCCTCCTCGAGAGGACAGAGAGCAACAAAAACGACGTTCACACAAGACAAGACACATTCAGGTGTCTGAATTCGGCTTTGAAAAGGATTGCCAAACTGGCGAAGACGTACACCAACGAGCCATATAGGAGAGGGCGTTCAATCCGTCACGGGATCGGGAAATCACGGTACTCCCACAACTACGTGAACTCATGAAACTAAGTCTCGAAGCTCGAAATCCAATTCAAGGTCAAATTTTGGTATTATTTACCTGAGAAGGTCCAATCCCTACGTGCCCAACCAACCTACCCATATCACATGGAATTCTAACGAATGTGAACCATTATGGTTCCAGCAAAAAAAAAAATTAAATATAACTATGAGCTAACTCAATTAGAACTGAGTCAGTATATCATTAAGCTCGCCGAAGCGGTTTGGTATCTCCCAGAAAAGAAAAAGAAAACCCAACAATCTTGATGCATTGTCAACAAGAGCAGGAGCACGCTCAACTTGAACTCAAGTCAACAGGCATCCCCAAAAAAATAAAGCTTCTCAAACCAAAAACAAAAGAACCTGTATCTACGTATATACAGTTCTCGCAGAAAGAAAATAAAGATATACGGGAGAGCACCAAATAAATCAGAGATTTCGATGTAAATCGATCATAATGTCGTGTAGCTAATAGAGCCAGAAACCATCGATAATCTCATTAATAACCAACCTACAGTAAGGCAGAAATAAAAGAAATTTATTCAGCAACAATATAAGAGAAAATACGAACTTCTCCTTACTAGAAGGAAGATAGTCCGAGCAAATTCGTTAGAAACCCGTGAAAGAAAAAAAATAATACAGATATGATAAAATCAGCAAAAGTAAATAGTCAAGTAAAATAAGTCGTGTCCAAGTAGAAATCCAGTCATGAACCGTGTCTTCTAGCTGGCAGTACAAGCAAGTTTACGACGCTTTTTCCGTCTAGGATAAAGTAAAGAGTGATCTAAACAATTAGGCTCCAGCACAGCAAGTTCAGCATTAGCCTCTTCCGAATTCGAGAGAGGTTCTGGCTTAAGGTCTTTCACGTGCCACGTACCTAGTGACTTTCCTAAAGAATCAGCTAGTTCATACGTCCAGGGAGACACGACAGTTTTCACCGTGAACGGGCCTAAGAATTTAGGTGCGAGTTTCGCATTGAAATGCTTCGAAGCGTCGGATAGTTGGAAGTTACGACGCCACACCAGATCACCCACGTTATACTTGACATGTCGGCGGCGTAAGTTATACCTATTTCGTGTAGTTTCATAGGCTTTCCGAAGGCGTTGAAGTATATATTCCTGGATAGCCGCGTAACGTCGAGTAGACACATTATGATCAGGTTCTGAGTCAGTTGGTTCAAGACGTGATTTATTGAAGAGATTGCCAGAGATGACATGTTCACGACCAAATAGAGCAAAGTACGGGGTACATCCAGTCACTTCGTGTTTCGCCGAACGAACTGCACATCCAATGTGAGGGAGCTTCACATCCCATTTCCGCTGGTTGTCCTTAACATAAGACGCTATCATGGTCTTAAGAACGCGATTTATCCGTTCAGCCGGATTTGCTTGCGGATGGTATTTGGCAGTATATAGGATGGTGCAATGATAGTTCTCACACATTTGAGTGAATTCACGACTGCGGAACTGTACTCCGTTGTCAGAAATAAGGTACTGCGGCACTCCAAATAGTAAAAACACCTGTTCTTCCAGGATTTTAGTAACCGCAGCAGCAGTAGCAACACGCATAGCAAAGAAAAGGGCAAATTTAGAGAAACAATCGGCAACCACAAACACGTAACAATTGCCTTTAGAAGAACGAGGAAGCGGCCCAACAATATCGCAACATAAAGTTTGCCACGGTCCCGTAGGACGAGCACGAGGAGCAAACATTCCAGGAGGAGCTGCTTGAGATACCTTATTGGAAGAGCAAGTAGAACAACGGCGGATATAGCGAGCCACGTCTGCACGTAATCGAGGCCAGTAATAATGTTGCAGAATTCTTGCGGTTGTCTTAGTTACTCCACCATGGCCAACAACTGGAGGATCATGGTTCTCCTGAATGATGCGTCTCCTTTGTTCAGCCGGAACGACTAACTTCCATTCATCATTCGGATCCACCATAGAAGTGGTAAAAGAACTAGTCACTCTGCGATATAAGATGTTATTATCGACAGACCAATGAGGCAACTTGTGAGGTGTTGTGAGTACACGATTCAGTAAGTTATTATACCATTTATTTGTAGTAGGTAAGTCAAGACCAAGAGAAGAAGGAACAGCTAAGGAATCAAGATGAGGAGAGGTGGTTTCAGCTTCATCACCAACAGCAGGAACAGCACGAGATAACGCATCTGGCACAACGTGGTCTTTGCCTTTCCTATGTCTGATGGTGAAGTCATACTCTTGGAGTTGTAAGGACCAACGAGCAAGACGACCAGACGGACTCTGCAAACGGTTAAGCCATACCAGCGAGTGATGGTCAGTAATGATGGTGAAGTGAGAGCCCTCAATATACGGTCTGAACTTAAGAATGGCGAATAAGACTGCAATACATTCTTTTTCCGTAGTACTATAGCGCCTCTCCGCTTTAGTTAAGGAGCGACTGATGTAACTGATAACCTTTTCCCCCTCAGGCGATTCCTGACTAAGGACAGCACCCACGCCAAAGTCCGAAGCGTCAGTTTGAACAACAAATGGCAGAGAAAAATTAGGACAAGTCAGGATAGGAGCAGAAACTAAGTGTTCTTTAAGAGAAACGAAAGCAGATTGACATTCCGGTGTCCACACAAACAAAGCATTTTTCCGAGTAAGAGCAGATAAAGGAGAAGTAAGAGAAGCGAAGTTCGGTATGAAACGGCGATACCAGCTAGCCATGCCAATCACGCGTCGCACTTCGGTGACCGTGGTCGGTATAGGAATGTTAAGTATGGCAGTCACCTTTTCTGGATCCACCAGCAACCCATTTTTATTCACAACGTAGCCCAAGTATTTCAACTCCGAACGACAGAAATGGCATTTTTCCTGATTTAATGTCAAACCGGCAGCAAATAATCGTTTCAGAACTTTTTCCAGTACTCGAAGATGTTCGTCGAAAGTTGGTGTCGCGATAACAATATCGTCCAGGTAGGCGAAGCAAAACGGTTCCAGCTCTGCACCGATAATTTGGTCGATCAGCCGCTGAAAGGTTGCAGGAGAATTATGCAGACCGAACGGCATTCTAGTAAATTGGAACAATCCACGATGAGGAACAGTAAAGGCAGTAAGCGGTTTGGATTCAGGAGTTAAAGGAATTTGCCAATAAGCAGAACGAATGTCCAAACTCGAGAGAAATCTAGCATCCCGTAAGCGATCCAAGATAGAAGTGATATACGGCAGAGGATAAGCGTTGCGTTCCGTGACCTGATTTAGCTTCCGATAGTCAATGCAAAACCGATAGGAGTTGTCTTTCTTCCTAACCAAGACCACAGGACTGGACCATGGACTGGTAGATGGCTCTACTACACCTAACTGTAGCATCTTGTCCAGTTCTTCATTGACAATCCGAGATAGTACTGGTGATAGAGGATAGTACCGTTGTTTAATTGGCTCAGCCTTGGTATGGATACTGTGTTGAACGAGCTGGGTACACCCTAGACCAGATGGCTGTAAAGAAAAGCTGGCAGAGATAACAGCCTCTAGCGAAGACTGTTGCGACCTTGATAAGTCGTCTTTGATGTTCAGCGCACTCGAATGAACCGCATGTCCAACCGCATCAGTACCAAAGGACCAATGACCCTTGCTGAAATCTGGTACGAAGGCCATCGCCTTCCAAAAGTCGATCCCCAATATCAACCCTTGAGAAATCTCAGGAACCACTAAGGTTTCTATTACCTTGGTTTTTCCCTCTAAAGTATAAGGAAGAGAAACAACACCCAAAATGGCACATTGTCCACCATTAGCCACGTTACAAAAAGTCGAAGTAGATTTTTTAAGGACACCTTAAGGGACTGAAGCAAATGCCAACCGATACTTCCTAGTATCGTCCTAGAAGATCCTGTATCCAGTAAGGCTTTAAAAGGTATGCCCAGCACTGATACGTTAAGAAAAGGTCGTTCATCACCACGAACGCTAGCAAAAATAAAGTTAAGTAACAATTGTTGAGAGTGGTCTAGATCAGTAAAAGAAGAATCCGAGGTTGAGAGAGAAGTAGAACCTACGACTCGGTCCGAGGGTTCTGACGTGCGTTTCCCTGCGGCGAACATTGGGAGCAATTAGGCTTGGTAACACCTGCCTTTCCACAGCCAAAACAATGAAGGTTCTGTGGGTTTGGACAACGAGGAGAAACATGTCCCGTATTCCCGCAATTCCAGCAACGTACAGGTCCCCTGTAAGAGTTGAGAGGCCTAGAAGGAATAGTCGAAGAGACCGAAGAACAAGAAGAAGTATTCAAAGAAGAAGTTTCTGGAGCGACGTAAGCTAGGTTAGGTTCCAGCAAAGAAGTCACGCGTCTAGTAGGTGGTGGTTTGAAAGATTGGGTTAAGAATTGACTATGCTCAATCTTTTTCCCAAGCGACAATAGATGCGAGATGGTTGAGACATCATGAAGAGCCAAGGCCGTTTGGAAATATGGCGTTAGATTGCGCCTGATTATTCGGATCTGTTGTGGTTCCGATAATGGTTCACTCAACCGTGAGAAAAGGCTTTGCATAGTAGCCAAGTATATCCCAAACCCCTCATGAGCACCCATGGTTCGTGCCTTAATTTCGTCCAGCAATCGATCGTTGTAATCCACCGGAAGAAACTCCGATTGTAGTAAACGCACCACATCCTTCCACGAAGACAGCGATTGTCGATGAGCCCTGAAGAGAAGAAGAGCTTTTCCAGTTAAGAGTTCTGGAGCACCATGAAACAATTGCGTCAGAGAAATTCCCCTAGCCGTGCTTAATTCCTCCAAGCGAGTAAGAAATTCAGAAAGAGATGTTTTACCATCCCCAGAAAAAGTTAAGTTTAGTTTCGCTGTAGCAACAGATTTAGAAAAGTAGGAAGCACTACAAGAGGCAACAGGTGTTGGTTCTGGTTCGACATCAGACTCCGATGATAGTTGGTCAGGTTCACCTTCGTCCTCAGTAACCGTTAATTTAGGACTAGAAGTAACAGCTTGACTGATCCCAAAAGTAGTATGCCGATGCTTCTTGATCATAGAATCAATAGTGTTATGAAGATCGGTAAGAGAAAGTAGAAGAGAATTCCTATTGGCAGCTTGTTCTGTCGAGGTGGCAACCATCAGCTTGCACCTGCGAATAGTATGAGTCCAAAGAGTAGAAAAACGAAGAAATTCCGAAGTTGTGCTGTCACCAGTGAAATTATCAACGAACGTACGAAGCTCCCCTAAAGAGACATTTACCGCAGTTACATCGGTTTCATACTCGATGCTGTATTTAATTTCGGATAAAGATTTTTCCGCTTCCAGCTGAAGAGCACTACGGACCAGTTTCCGAAGACCCTCCACCGAAACGTCAGCACTAAGTCCCCTAGAAGCTAACTCGTATCGCAGTTCGTGTTGTTTAAGGCGATTGACCTCGAATTTCCACACTTTCGGCATTTTAAATAAAATCTCCTAGCTTCCAATACAAAAAAAAAAAGAATAAACTCGAACCCACAACAACAAGTAAGAAAGAGAAAACAGTATTAAAATACTAACCCTAGAATAATAAAACAATTTTAAGTAAATGTCCTATTACTGATCAAACTGATAGTAATAAGGAAAGCAAGCAATAGCACTAAGTACTAGAGAGAGAGAGAAAATAAAAATTTCCAAAGAGAATCGAACGACAAGTAAAGAAAAATACTCGAGCAACCTTGACTGATAATCCGATTTCACAAAAAGAAAGAAACGAGAAGAAAATCGAGCCCCGAAGTTGGGATGCCAATTTCTTGCTACGGTTAATTGAAGAAAAGTAAGTTTTGCCGGCAGCCGAAGAGTAGGGCGTGGGTGAGAAAAAGGATCCACCGCTTCTTCAGAACTGTCTTGATTTAATCCGAGGGCGCCATAGTCCTAATGCGTGGATACAAACCTGCTTCCGAACTAAAGAAACAGACGCAACAATCAACCGTAACAAATTAAAGGAGCAATAAATACAATAAAGAGAGAGAGACACAAGTAACCTACAAAACGTTATATTTAATAACACACCATAAAGAAGAAGGAACAGAGCACAATTTAAATATATCCACTTACAACGTAAGTTAATTCTACGAAGCGTATTCGTTCGTACCCATATATATAGTCGTACACAAAAGAAGGAAAAAAATATAAGATTAATAGCAAGTTAATAATTTATGCGGTACGCCACTGGCGTTATTTAATCTAGACAAGATGGCGACGTAACCACACCCGCACAATACGAAGGTGTATTTAGTGTTCGCAGTTGCAATATTTAGCGTTAAAAAAGTATCGGAGAGTTAGGTGTTTCCCCAAAAGAGCGCTCTTCCGTGGTCTTACCCTTATACTCTAAAAATCCCCAAGCAATGGTGGGTAAATGAAGCAAGTTCGCGCCTTTACGGTACACATTCGTTTACAGATTGGGCAAGTATATGCGCCACAACAAGTTAATTAATTATATTGTAGTGAATTAACAAAAAAAATATAAATACGTGAACAAATACGTTTCGAGTTCCAAAGATTTAACTGCACTTAAGGTGCCAAGACAAGTTGTACTTATTTAGGTGTTACGCTTGAGACGTTTTCGGTAGCAGTGTGACGTCCCGGAGATGGTTTGTTTTCAGCGCAGAAGTATAATTAGAAAAATCTGACCTTATGTTGTAGATAGAGGTTTACGATGTTGACACACACAGGAGAAGATACAGATATGTGGTGTCGGTTCCAGCTGCGGCGACCCCTAATTTCGGTAGGATGTCCCGTACTTCAGCAATCTTAACAGCAAACCCCAAGTATGCGACACACGCAGCGACAAGACAATAAAAGGTAGAAAGAGATCCCACGATGAATTTAATCAGCCAGGTAATTGGTTTTGTTTAGGCCAAAAGAACCTTTAAAGCCGAGTAATTTTAATCCCGGAGTAACTCTAATCCCGGAGTAACTCTAATCCCGGAGTAACTCTAATCCCGGAGTAACTCTAATCCCGGAGTAACTCGCCTTATCTGAAAATTATGCACGGTGTAACGTTGAAGAAGCCATGAAGAATATTTGTCGTACCTGAGTGCAATCGAGCGACCATTAGAAGAAATTAGTACACGCATCCGTCCTAAGATAAACTTCAGAAAATCGAGTAATCAATCCTTTCCCCAGCACTAGAAAATTTGACGGAATTACGATTAAGCACTCAGATGAAGGCAAATTTGAATTTCACGTAACACGACGTGATAGTAGTTGTTACAAGGCGGAAATTGAAGATCAGCCGAAAATGTATTGGCCAATTAGGACAACGCGGAAGTTGAATTCTGGGAATTAAATCCCCAAAAATTTTCGTTAAGGAGCGAACACGGAGAAATGTCGCGTTTACACCTCGACTCCGTGTATTGTGTGTTGCCTAACTCACAGTGACCGTTACATGTTCTTTTGCGTAAAATGATAAATAGTTTCCTTTTACATGCGTAAGTCCTACCTGTGCTTGAACTAACGAATGAATTAGTTTTTTTGTACTGGTACGTGTTACTTAATGTAATAATATGATTATTTACTCTGATGGAAATTGATTCATTTTAAGTTTATAAAAACACGTGCAATACTAGCGTCGCCAGATAAATTAAAATTTATTACATGAGTGTTTATATCTGCGGCGTTTTATTACATCTATAATAAAAGTACAAAACAACGTTAAGAAAACCAGTCTAATAAATTCATTTCTTGAATAATTTGAAATAAAGATAAATAATAAAAATAATAAAACTAACAGGGTTAATGAAAGGACTAAATATAACGTCTTCGAAATTTATTATATTTTTATATACACGTTTACGATTTATTAATACCAATATTCACACGTGTAAGCATTAATTTGTCATTAATATTTTATGATATTTTCTTATGTTATATGTGCTGAAACCAACTGATTTTTCGAGCCATAAATCTATATCAACAAATAAAGTTTAACATTCAGAAAAACTATAAATAAAACGAATTATGATTTAAGTAGTATCAGCTAACGTTTTCACTTAGGTAAACACATTTTCACATTGATATATAATATTAGACCAATAAGGCGTAAAAAGATACTAAAATTTTTAGGACAAAACCACAATGACATTCTTTCAGTTTCTGTCTTGTGTGTACGTCTTTAGTTTTAGAAATAGACCATATCGCGGTCTTTACAGTTGATGGCACTCGGAATTGGGCCCTAATTCAAATACACAAAAGTGTAGATAAGAGAGAGAGCGATAATAATGGTTGTTATTAAATAACAATTTCAGACTGTCGTTTCTACGGTTTATCAAACCCGGATATTTTAATAAAATCGTTAATTTTTCTTGTGTGTTTTAAAATTTAGATCTTTATTATCATAATAGCAGCTATTTAGGTCGCATCTGTATGCAGAACATGCTAATCCTATCGTTGGTGTGCTTTTGCAATTCGCGTTCATGCATTAGTCTGGTTTTTCTTTCTTTCAACGACCCGATTTCATTTCTGTTTGCAAATTTTATGAGTCGAGATAAATTTCTAGCATTGTTCAAATTCTCCTGACATTTAAAGGTCCACCTTTGTTATTTGTCATAATCGCGTTCCATCCTTTTTAGGTGTAGAAATTGCTCTAATTTGTTAACAAACAAAACGTAACTTAGTAAGTGTTTCGAAATTTTTTTCGTAATTAATTTTTCCTTTTGTTATTTTTAAATTGTATTTTATTAAAAATACATATATAAGCAATTTTATACTTGCCAACTGTTATGTTGGCTATAATTATTGAAGGATCGACTATGTAACTGCTTTACATACCTATCGGCAAAAGTCGCTTACATTTACGTAGGTGAACGCTTTCATGAGTCGACACTAGATGTCGAAAAAGTTATCGTTTAAATATATATATATCAGTATAAACCGGTATAGTGTGGGGACAAAACCGTGTGCAATAGTGGATTGGTTCGTCTTGGCAAAGCATTTACTTCAAGGTTTACAAAAACCACTAACACCTAAACATGCCAACCCTTACCCACCCTAGTATTCACATGTAATAATATTAATTAAGTGTGTAAACATTATAGAAAGTAAATGAGAACATAAAATATAACAGCACAGCCATTGCATGACGACATATAATAGACCGGTCCAAGCGCCAGTCATGACAATGACGAAAAAAATAGTAGGTTAAAGAAATAGCAAAACAAAATAATGGAAAAACAGATAATCAAGACAAGAATACAAAACATTGCTGAACTTCAGATGTCCTTCAGATTCGTAAGCCATAATATTGCTTCATCCGTTAAATTATGAATGTTTGGAAACCCTCCTTTAAACTTCGTTAATTGACAATTCTCTACAATATGTGTAACGGTGGTCTCTGGTTTGTTTCTACAGTCACAATTTGGATTAGAAATCGCACCCCTTTTGAACAACATAGAGTTGCATTTTGATTGGCATGTATTTATGCGATTTACTTTTGACCAAATTTTTCTTTTTTGATCAAAGCCCGGAACTTCTATTGTTGGATCATCAATGAGATGTTTATTAAAAACATCAACTCCAGACCATAATTTTTTTCACTCTTCAACTTCAGAAAAAGCCGTACTTAAGTAGTCTTGCAACCGTATAGGACTTCGAAATTTAAGTCTTTTAGCAGGAGGGTTGACAATGTCATTCCAAATTGGCAACTTTTTGTTAAGTTGGCATTTATTCCATTTTCGTTTTAAAGCAGCTTTTCGTCGAATGTTCGATGGAGTAATATTACAAAGAACAGGAAGCCAATCCAGCAAATTTTTTAAAGACATTATTTCTTGTTTTTATTATTTGTTTGACTTTTTCTAAATGATCTTTGTAAATTAAAAACGTATTTAAAGTTATTCCCAGATAAACTGGGTTAACTTTGTATTATTAACCCTAGACTACTAAACACCTGTACAAGTTACACAATTACTAAACATTCGTAAATGTTTTAATCAGTAAATAAACAGAGATCAAAAATAACATTTAAAAAAACAGAAAATTCATATACTAATATCAAAACATATTTAAATTGCACAATTCACATAACAAGAAGCACGATGTTCTCCGCAGATAGGTCTGTTGCAGCGGTTGCAATAATTCGTTGTCATCCTACGAAGACGTGACGGACAAAACGAACAAATTGTACGTTCTTTTCTATTTGAACAGGTCCTTCAAAAAACATATCAATATTTAAGATACTACATATATCTTAGCGAATTGGACGATGTAAAGTAGAGATGTTAATTCGCATCTGTAACCAAGGTTTGATCAACTCATCCTTTAAATCGAGCATAAATGTCATTCTGGAAACAGGTTGTCTACCATTTTTGTTTCTATTGAAGTTGTATATGACTAAATAATTTATTGCCGCAATATTTATCATGTTATAAAAAATGGCCATGGGCCATCTTCTGGTTTTCCGGCCACAGTTCATGCTGGAACACATCTGATCAAAGGTATCGACTCCAAATTTAGTCTTATTATAAAAATGTATTATTTCTGGTTTTGTTGTTTCGTTGTTTAGTGTTCCATTCGTATGCATGGTTGATAGTAAAATTACTAGCTTTTTATTCTTGGTTTTTGATAAATATGATACCCAAGTTTTGTGTTTATCAAAACAAAAAATTGATGTTCCTGGCTGCCTTTGGCGGGTTTCTAACATATCTGGCGAAATTTCGGCATTGTTTTTACGTAAAGTCTCGACGAGAGTCAATTTGTAACGAGCTTGCAAAAGTTCATCAGCAATACTTACTGAAGTGAACGAGTTATCCAAAGTGACATTTCTGTTACTACCATAGATGCTCTTTGTTAAATTATGTACGTAGTATGTGCTTAGAGGTAATCCGTCAGTTGTAGTTTCCTTTCCTAGATATGGTTCAGCGTCAATCATGTACTTTGTTGCCACATCACACAACATAACTAGTTTAATTCCATACTTGGCTAGCTTATTTGGGATAAACATACGAAATCCGCATCTACCCCTAAATGCTAAACGTTGTTCATCCAAAGTCGTATAAGTAGATGGGGTGTAAGAAGATTTACACGTAGCAATAAACTCGTCCCAAACCTCTCAAATTGGAGCAAATGGATCAATTTTTTTTATCAATTTTTTTTTGTTTGTCATCAAAACGTAAGCAGTCTAATAAAAATAAGAATCGATCACAGCTCATTGTGGCCCTATATATACTACCCGATATTGTAGGATCAAAATTTTTTTTTGCATTTAGGTGGTTATTTTTCATTGTTGAAAAAATTAGAAGACCAATGAGTGCCACAATTGCGTCTTTGCAAGTCTTAGATATTGTCAAAGTCTTTTCTTTGTAAAAGCTGATTTTAAAGTAATTTATTCGTTTGTGTAACGGACAACTTTATCTAATACAGTATCACTGAAAAAAATGTTTGAAGCAACTACCTGATGTCAGCAAATGTGAAGAAGGTCCTCTGTTTCCAGGTATGACATGAACTATATTTCGAGCAGGAATCCTTTTTTGTCTTTGTGGTTCTTTTGCAGACCATCTGTGTCCATTTTTGCCTTTCATTGAAAGCTTTTTCGGAAAAATAATATGCTTTAGGTTGTCAGCAATTAACGACAATGGTACATTATCTTCTGGTTCATATTCAGTATCTATATCGGACAGAGTGCTACTCCCATCTTGATTTGAAGTACATGTTGTGGTTTGGTCCATCTTCAATTTTTTTTGAAGCTAGAATATGGTCATCTTCTGAATCTACTACTTCCATTTCTACAATATCTTCTTCATCTTCGCTACCTGATGATTGAATTTCATCTTTATCAATAGGTTTACCTTAACCATAATTTTTTTTATTTCAGCTTCTAATTCGGCTTGTATTAACCATTTCTTAGACATGGTGAAGTGATATAAATCAAATATTTTCTGAAAACTATAATATACAATTTATCTGCTCAATATAGGTAATATTAATTGTAAAGTTACCTGTTCTTTTTATATACTAAACACTAAACTATCGTAAAATACGCAACGCAAAAAATCACATTAAAACTAAATACTCGTAAAATTGACAACAAACATTTAAAAAAGCTGATAACAAAAAGCCTTTTCACCAACTCTTTACAAATCGAAATCTAATAATGTTGCCTGCGGAGAATTCCAATTGAGAGTTCCTCCAGGTGATAAGACGAGATGACTCCAACTTTGTTGGTTTTTCTTAGCCAGCGGTACAAGATTTTTTGTTTGTTTAAACGATTCCTACATTTAATGTTTCTTC
The DNA here is from genome assembly GCA_030710515.1 of Abscondita cerata. Classification (NCBI taxonomy): domain Eukaryota; kingdom Metazoa; phylum Arthropoda; class Insecta; order Coleoptera; family Lampyridae; genus Abscondita; species Abscondita cerata. The sequence continues at coordinate 116,932 of JALBCR010000995.1, forward strand.
GAAAATAGATATTTATAGCTCTCTATACAAATCATGTTTTTTCCTTTCAGATAAATTGTGGTATTTAGCTAAAGATATACATATATTAAAATAACGTCCTAATAATACATTTTTTTTAATAAATACCAATAAACACATTATAGTTAGATATAAGAAAAAAAGGTTATAATTATTAACAACGGTTTCCAATTTTAAAATTAAAAAATAATTAAAATTTAAAAAAGTGCGTTATTTCCATAATAAGTTGATGTTTAATTTTAGCATACAGACTATATTTTTAAGTAAGAAATGTTTTAACGTTTAAATAAAATAAAGTAATATTTTCGCCGAGGTAAAATTACGTTTTTCATTTTTAATTAATTTTTCTGTACATACTTATTTTATTAGTAGATTTCAATTTTATTTAAAAGTACAATTTTAAAAGCTTCAAGCGTTAACAAAAATATTTTGAAGGCACAATTTTTGTTGTTAAAGTATACATTTTCTTGTTATGAAAATATTTATTGCCAATTTTTGCTTTATAATTTAAATTAAAAATAAGACAAAATTTTCTCACATTGTATGTTTGTTTTCTCTAAATTTTAATTATTAATTTTACAAAAGAAAACGATTGGAAATACATTACAACATTGTGAGTGTTAAAATTAATTTGGTATTTGATAATTCAGTCTCATAATTATTTTTCTCTACGATCATCTGTGGAATATAGCAATTCTGAAAACATTTTTAATAATGGAACGAAAAAATTCTAAACAATTTTCCTTTTATGTATTTTGCATGTACTTTTATTTAATAACAAATAAAAGAATTAAAAATTTTTAATTATGCTCAACAAAATTCTGAACTATAGTGTCAAATGTAAATACAGCTTGATGCATCGTTTTTGATGTTTTGAGGCAAGTAATAATATAAATTTAATAAAATAAATAAACAATCGACTGAATATGGTTGTGGAGGAAACACGGTTTATTACTCGATTAGAATGAAAATTCCATCTTCCACGGGTATCAAATTTTTCATTTTAACCTTGTTACAGAATCTACTATTAGAACTTAGCAGACTTTTAAAATTTTTCAACAAAGAGTTCTCATCATTTTGGTTGGTCACATTCATTATACAATTTTTATTATTGTTTGAATTTTCCAAAAATGTGTACAGTGTGTCCAAGATAAAAATGAACAGCATGGGGACCTCGGAAACCGTAAAAGATACAGAGTAGGTTAAATTTGGAAAAAGTTGCCAATTTGAGGAATCGACATTTTACTGTTAAGGAACTCGCTGAGTTTGGCTTACTTTCAGAGAGAAAAAAACCGAAATTGTGCTGTTACGTTTTAATTATATTCTGAAGTGATTCGAAAAGTTACCAAAAAACTGAATGCATTTTGTTATTGCCTCTCTTTCTGTTATACAAGATGGCGTTTACAAATTTTTACTACAACGTTTCGTTTCGAAGAAATCATCATCAACTTTATTTTTTTCTTATAGCACTCAAAAAAAGTACACTCTGTATAAGAAAGCATTTTTTATTACTAATTCAACGATGTACTTCACAATATGGTTATTCGTGATTTTATTGAGAAAAAATAACGTTTTATTAAATTTTTAATCTTTTTGGTTTAGTGTGCGGTGAATGAAACCATGGCAACGAACAAATAAAGTCGAATTAACAATCGACTTCATTTCTTTTATTATTAATTCTGACAATCTGTTTGAATGACAAAGTAGTATCAGTTTAGCAACGTTTTTTAGTGTAGGTCATATTTTACAACTACCAAGTAATGTTTACAAATGAAGAGAAATTTGATATGCTGTCCTGCTACATTACATGCCGGAGAAATTCTGTAGAATCCAAACACTTGTATTTGATGAAGTACCCATAACGGAGGCAACCAGGAAAGTCCATATTTAGGCGTTTGGTGTCCAATCTAAAAGAATACGGTTCATTTAAGCAACCCGTACTGTCCCGCCAAAAACATTCAAGCGCAGCAACATTTTTGGTTTGCCGCAATTATTTCAACGCACAGATTTGAAATTTACGTGTTCAATTGTAAAATATGACCTATACTAAAAGACGTTGTTAAACTGATACTACTATATCAATTAAATCGATTCTGTCAGAACTAATAATAGACTTCATTTTTTCGCTGTCATGGTTTCATTCAGCGCACACTAGAAGATTAGAAATTTACTAAAACCTTATTTTTTCTCAATAAAATTGTGCAGTACATCTTTGAATTTGTAATACAAAATTCTTTCTTATACGAAGTGTATTTTTTTTGAGTGCCATAAGAAAAAATAAAGTTGATGATGGTTTCTTCGAAACGAAACGTTATAGTAAAAATTTGTAAACGCCATCTTGTAGAACAAAAAGAGTGGCAATTTTCTCGAATATATCCGGAAGTAAGCCGAACTCAGCGAGTTTCTCAAAAGCAAAATGTTGACCCCTCGAGTGGGCTTTTTTCAAATTTAACCGACTTTGTATCTCTCAGGGTTTTTGAGATCCCCATGCTGTTCATCCTTATCTTGGTTTCCAGATGGTAAATACGTCTGGACTCCTATAACTTGAAGTGGCGTTGCGCTAAACAAAAACCCAAATGTTAGTTGAAACAACGTTTTCTAACTCAAAATGGTTGCTTTATCAAGCCTTACAGTTGAGTGTTCCTTCGTTTAAATTTTTGCAACCCGTGAAGGTTCACAAAAAATGAAGGTTTATAACGTACTGATTATAAATGCCAGGGCCGTCCAAAATCGGTCCATGCGTGAAACATGAAAAACCAGATAAGTACGAAAAGACGATTTTTACTCCACGTTTTATGAAATATTTTTATGGAACTGTGTACAAAGACCTTATTTATAATTTCGAAGATCTGATTAGATTTTGAGCATAATCTATGTAGCCGAAAGAGCTGTTAACCTACAAAGATTTTGGAATTTTTGAAATATTTAGAAAAATATTCATTATACACATTTTGTTTCAAATAATAGTTGTTTATAATTATACACAACTTTTGTTTAAGTTATTCTTTAATCCGATATGTAATTACTGAGATATAACAATCACGTGACACTAATTATTGTAACAATATCTCCACCAATATCAATTTTACAAAAAAAGCTGAAGAAAAAAGTTGTTGGAAATTCTATTGTCTATAGCTTTTGTTTGAACTATTTTTTTCGAAAACGCAATATTATTTTTGCTTAAGGGCCGATGTGCAGTTCTACGGTAAACGTTTGTTTTCATATACATCAGAATTTTCTTTGTACAGTGAATTTTATAAATAATTGTCAAACATTGCCAATTATATTGGTTCTTAAAGAAGAATGAAACTTAAACATTACATATTCCGTATCTCCATTTCGCTGTTACATCATATGCTCTTGACACGGATGTCACTCAAAAGTTATTGCTAACATAATTAATACCGGTAATTACATAAATGCGAAATTCAAAATACAAATCAAAGTATAAAAAAATAACTTCTGTAGGAGCGAGAATAAAGTGTGTAGATACAGGACATCATCCTAATTTATAACAGTACACATCTTACAACTCCTAAGATAACTTTTGAATTGATAACATACTGAATGATATGTAATTAATAACAACAATAATACGCTAAAGTAACATACAATACTCAACGTAGTTACATTGTTTGAATACGTGGATTAAAAGAATGGCGAATGGAAAAATTTCTGTTTATTTTACTAATGATTTTACTAACAACCTACTCGTCATCGGAGCACTCAGAATCACCTTGCTCTCGTCAAACAGCTAATTGTGATGCGGTCAATGGATTTTTGCACGAATTGCTTGCAAATGCATGACCTTATGTATTTAAAACACACTTTACTCTCAGAATCTACAGATATTCATTTTTGTACAAGCCGAGTGAGTAAAGTAAGGGGTAGGAATTACTTACCATTTTACATCCACAAGAAGTTAGAACAGTTAAATTAGTAAGAAACGGCGGTAATGTGGTGGTAAAACTTTGTCACTACACTGTACTGATCTTTTGGGGCACCATACATAAGACTTACATCACAATACAATATTAAAAATGTACCATACTAATAAATAAATAAATCCTAATTCTTTTATGAAGGATATTTCTGGACGAGGTCAAATTATTTGGAAATACACCCTTGAACAATGTTGCCTCAGTGCATCTTTTGTTGGTGGCAACTTATGAACTGGTGCAGAAGCAGCCATAAATCCACGCAGTGTATTAATAGACGTGATATTCGGATTCTTTGAATACATTTTCAATACCCAAAGTTGTGCAAGCATGTGAACAATTTTTTTGAGAAGCCATCAATGCCTACCTCTTTTAAGTGGTGATTGTATACCAGATATACTTTCCAACATGTTTTCTTTCCGAATTCTCCAAACTGATTTCTAGTATCACAACCCGTTAAAGCATGCAATGGTAGTAAATTATTTGAAATATTTTCATTCATATTGATGTTGTGTATTGGAATGTACTTTAAGTGTTCTCCTTTCCCAACTTTTATCTACATTTCAGGAATAAGATGTTTTTTAAAGTAGACTAACAGAACTAGCACGTCTGTATCGTTTGTTTTATATTCGGTAACATTTTTTAACCTTTATTTGTACCAAACTGGATCTGTTCAGTTTCTGAATGGATAATTTGTTGTTCAGATAGAAAATTTTTTGTTTTCTTTTAATACAGAATTATTGAATAAATGCCCTTGTAGAGGCAGCGTAGTGTCCGGATTATCTATTATTCTGCAAATACCAACTATTTGACCTTTTTCATCCGAGTAATATTTTTATTGAATTATCTCTGTAGTGATCAAAAATCACATCAATTCTTATTGCACTGAATTTGTTAGTACATAAATGCAACTTGAGAAAAAATATTTTTCGAACGTTTTGCAATTCACCGGTTTTTCTAAGATTTGTTCTATTAATATACCATCAAATACGTGGTTTCTTGTCCTGCAGGTAGCATTTCAAAAGGCATAATTTTCTAGTATGTTTCCCAATGCACTTTTATGTGACAAAATGTGTAGTTGTCCATTCACCGTTAAAGTCATAAGAAAATGTGTTAATTCATATCAAAATATATCATCGCAATTTATATCCTTTCCCATTTTTTTTCCATCCAATATTTTTTGTAAACCCTGTTGCCCCAACGTTTTATCTGAAATTGTCCAAGGTTGCTCTTTACTTTCCACGAATGCAGCTGTTTTTATCTTTTTATGTGGTTTGAAAAAGTCTATGGTATCAATACCCTAAAGAAAACTATCTGTTTCTCTCATTTCTAGCTATAAATATTAAATTGTTAGTATGAGTAAATAATCCATATTTAAGTTCTTGCAAAGTCAAAACAGATTGTTCATCGATATGAATTATTTGTTTGCCTATTTTATTATTCTAGCACTATCGGGATCTAGTTTTAAGAAACTCTAAAATGTATCTATTATTTCACCTATTTATCTCATTAGAGAGTGGAAGTGCAAAAGTATATAGGGTTTCCCATTAAAAATTTTAAAAATGATATCAAGTGACCCAAAATGTGACGTTTCAACGTTGTTTCTTACTTACAATGGGCATAACTATGCAAATAGTTTTCTTCTTTCCGTACATGTGTTTTATGCCATAATGCGTAGCGGATTTTGGACGATCTTGGCATTTACAAATAGTACATTAATAACCTTTCATTTTTTGTGCATTTTAGTTTGTGACACCAAACCTCCCACAGAAGTCATTTTGGCACGATTTTTCTTGCATTGAACTCTTCTATTAGTCAACGAATTTTGTAGCATTTTAGGTACACAATTTTGATTATAATTAATTAATTACTTAAATAATAAAATGACACACTTACAACTAGCAAAATAAATCAATTGAATCCATCCAAATAAATTTTTTTACAATGATCTCTACAAATTTAAACCGCTTTATGTGTCATCGTGACACGTGTTTGTCTTGGTATTAATTATCATCTATAGGATGCCGAGAAGCCTTCACAAAAAAGTGGACAATTACAATTTAAAAATAAATTAACATTGTTTTTTTAAATACATTTATTTACTAGGAATTGTAAATCTATATTTTCAATAAGAATTATTACTCTCAGTGTAAGCATAATTTGACGCATATAAACATAAAAACGAATTTAAATTTGTGCATATCGCGTGAAAATCAATATTTATAAAATAGGAAAGATGGATATACTTGATAAAAATTTATATTAAAGTCGAAGAACTCAAATAAACAGGCAAAATGTAATATACCTTAAAAAGTGTGAAAATAAGAACAGCGTGGAATTTTAAATTAAATTCTATAAATTCTTCTTTTATAAAAGAATTTATGCAAAGTGCCAAGTTTAAAAAAAAAAACATTTCTCACGTAATTTATTGTATTTTATTTTATACATGTGAAATTAGAAGGCAATTAGAAATAGTATATTTTATTAAAAATAGTAAAATAAAACTTAAAATTACCTATAACGTGTGATAAAAGTGATAAAATTAATTTTCTTATATGTTTGACAGAAAATTTATTAGATAAACGAAACAGTTACAAAGAACAATCGTAAAGACCAACAATCTTATTCAAGACGAAGTCGTGCATTATATTTTAGTGACAGCATGTTCTCTGCTTGATGTTTATTTGTTCCATCGTTTATTTGTGTGCTTTATTTCTTTAGATATTGGCAAGCATATTTATTCAACATTTACAATTTCTACCACGAATTCCACTTTTTTTTATGCATACATATTTGTCCGAACTGCCCTTATAATGGAGCAGAATATTCCAAGAATTTGGCGCGGAGTTAAATTATGACATTATTAAAAAGAATTGTGGTTTATTAGATACATTCATTTCAAGTAAAACCTCATGTACCCAGTACTTTTATGAATGTATGAAGATTTTGTAACCCATTTTAGATAATGAGATTGGAATTTATTGCCTTTTCTCGTGCAAAGTCTTACGTTAACATTGACTTATTCTGACATAATTAAAAAAATATGTGTACTTTAAATTTTGTATTACACAATAGTTTTCCGTCATTGATTAACTTTACTGTTAAGGTGATAATTGATGTCACAACTGTCTCTTTGGAAATTAACCGTAAGTTAACCTTAATCAAAGATTGAATATGTATTATCAATCAAATAAAAAACTTTGACATTTTGTTTGGATATCAACTTATTAATGGGACGGTTTACTCACCCACACTTCTGGAAATGTTGGGTATTCACGTTCCTGCCAGATTAATGCGTGCACAAAACACATTTCATGTTCCTTTAATGCGAAGAGATTATGTGCGCAATTTTGGCATTGCCAGAATAATTACAAACTGCAATAAACTAAATTTTGACTTTTTCATGATAGTATTGGCTCTTTACGTCGTCGCCTTAAAAAATTAAATTAAATGTTATTTTGTACATTAAATCCGCGATTACGTGTAATTGGTTAAGTATAAAAAAATTTATTGTATTACACTAAATTGTTAGTATTGGTATGTGCATGTTTTTTATTACTTTAAATGTTAATTTATATGTATGACTTAGTAATTTTTACTGTTACATTCTATAGATTTAGGTTTTACTCTCATTAATTTACTTTCAAGATATTCTCTTTTTCTTACTCTACGCAATATCTTAAATATATCCATATTCTTTCTTTAGATATAAGTGCCACGTATTTATTCTTAATTTTTAGTGTAACATATGTATGTACATTATTTGTAAAATGGGATTAACCGTAAAAAAGTTAAATAAATTACTCTATAATTACAAATTATTATATCTACAAGCAATACCTACATTCGTAATAAAATCATTGTCTGTAAGAGTACAATATAAATTAAATGGATCTTTTATTGTTACACAAATTTTGTTGACAACGATGCCTGGTAAATAAGCAACACGGAACCACAGCATAATAAACATACAGCAACATATCTTATTCTACTAAACAAAACGCGCAATTGGACAAATGGACTAGTCAAATTTATTAGTATTTAAGAGAAAGGCAAATTTACTTACAATTTGTTTAATTTATGTTAGAAAACAAGGTACAAAATGATTTAAAACTTGTTAAGCCTAGTCCAACTTTTCGTTTTCTAATTAATTAAATATTGAAGGTCATACTTTTTGAATTAATAATGTTAAAAGCGCTGCTCGATAGATATACTGCTGTATGTTTATTATACTGTGACAGAACACTGAAAACAAACTGCGTTTTCTCATCTGTTGCAGTATCTGTTCCAACATCAACGTTTAATTATCTCAAGAATTATGGCATTAAATCAAGACTGCAACACAAAAACAAAGCATTAACAAATTTTATCCAAATAAATTGTAGCATGCTACAAACTACAAACAACTAATACAACTTTTCTGACAAACAGTGCCATAAAACCGTCAATGTATAAGCGAAATATGAAAACAATTATATATTCGTATGTACGGAAAGCTTTCATTAGAAAAAAAAAAGTTATTACAACATTAATTTAGGTATTCGTTTAATCCTACATTTAAATTATCTATGATTTTATTATAAATGTAAAGATAGTTTAATCGGTCGATCTATAGAGCATTGTACTTACAACGTAAATTAATTTTTTTTTATACGTATCTTAAGTTTTATTTACAAGTAGTGGTTTATGTACTGAGAAGGAATGGTTCCCCTCCTTCCATCTTTTTTTATTTTTTTTTATTAATATAAAATTAGTTGTAGAAAAAGTAATGCTTTTTATTTTATTTCCATCCATTTTTGTTTATTGTCTATAATAACACCTAAATATTTAAATTTGTCTACAATTTTGTTTTTGTTGTTTTCTATTTTAATTTCAACGTCCTCTAGATTTGTAATTTTTTGCTCCTAATAATACAATGCATTTGGTTTTAGATACGTTTAATTTCAATTTGTTTGCCTTAAACCAATTTATTAATAATATCAAATCGTTATTCATTACTTTAACAGTGTCTTGTATATTGTTTCCTGAAGCACTGAATCGGCTAGGCAGCTCGGAACTGCACGGTCGGTTAGCAGTGTATGCCGCGCACGAATCAGTACATTCAATCAGTTCGTCTCAGCATTTTCAAAAACCCGGCTTTATAAAAAATCAACAGCACAATTTTAGCTAAAAATGTTAAAAATAAATGTGTAGTCTCTAATAAATTATTTTCTTGTTTTTTTAAAACCTCAGTTCAAGCATTCTCTTTACGAACATTGTTGTGGTATCTATTTTGGGGATCGTATTTACAATATACCAACGCACACTTTCAATTAAAAGTCAGACATAATGATGATTGCAGGTTATCTCAAATACTAGTTGAAAATATGTAACGACCGTAAGAGCATTTGGCAGTTTTTGCCCCTTCATTCTTTGCCGATGCCAACACGACCCGACCGGTCTGAACCTCCCGAGACGATGCAGAGCGCGGTGATCAATTTAATTTTATGTATAGCAAAACCTGCCGGCCGTGCCGTTCCGAGCGGACCGAGCCGAGCGGAATTAGTAGTAAACGAATAGTAGAGGTTTTGAAACTGCAGTTATGTCATTAATATAAAGATTAATTAATGTAATTCTAATTTAGGTAATATGTTAATTAGATGAAATTTGGGGTGGGAATAACCGTATTTATATTCAAAATATTAGGAACTACCCTATTTTATTCTAAAGATTTATTTAATATGTCTAGTAAAATTTTAATTATTTCAGTTATTTCTTATAGTTGCCTTTCAGAGACATTTTTAAATTTAAATTTGTTTAGTACTTGATTTAATTTTATACTTTCGTCAATTGTGGTAATGGAATAGATTCGTTAATTTCTTTGAAGCTATTTACAAAATATGTATCAAAATTTGATGCTAATTCTATGTACCCTATACTCTTGATATTATTAAAGTACACTTCTTTTTCCTTTTTACAACCTATAATATTTTTAAATAAGTTCCACATTTGTTTTGGTTTATTGCGGTTCTATTTTAAGTTCTTTTCGATAAATTGGTTTTATTTTGCCTGAGTAAATACACAAACTCCATTCTTTTGAATTTGTATAAATTCCAATTGTACTCATTTTGATTCAATTTAGCTATTTTATATAGGTAGTCTATTTCTTTTGTATTTCAGTTGCAGTTCAGAAGTGAACCACTTATTTTGCTGATGATTGACTTTATCTTTTTATATAAATAGTCAGCTCATTAATCGAGGTTTGTATCAATTCTAATATTACACGAACTTTAGTATTAGATCAAATAATTGCAAGACATTTAAATTAAATTTGTCCATGATGAAATTCATCAAATTTTGTACCTTGTAATTTACTTAGTTTTTTATTTCTATTGAGTGTTCTACACAATAAATGGTTCTACTTTTAGGTTTATTGGCTTATTAAACGTTATTTCTATAGCACTATATGATCTGAAATGTAAAACGTATCTAATACCTTTGCTTGAAAATATTTGCTATTTGTAATGACCAAGTCTAATAATGTATTTGAAATTTGATCACACCTAGTAAAATCTAGATACCAAGACTATCAATTACATTTCTTAATTTAGTGCAATAAAATCCATCTTTAGATAAATCAATGTTAAGTCTCCTGTTATTAATATATTTTTACTTTGATTTTAAAAAATTATCTCTTAGCACCAGTTATTAAATAAATCTCTAAATTCGCTATCCCTTAAACTTGGTGATGATAAAGTACCTCTACGGTATTTATTTAAAAATTTTGACTAAATGTAATAACTAAACCCCGAAAATTACTATCTATACTTAAACTTATGTTGTATTTGAAATACAATATTTTCTAAACTAAGAGAAATGCCAACAGTTAACTGTAACGACATGTGAGTGTTAAAGTGCATAGCGCTATCTAAGCGATAACTTTAATGCTTAAAACACATGTGTGTTGATAAAGCCAAGTATTTGTTGGCCTTTTTCTTAGTTTACACTATTCACACGTGTCCCTGTTATACACAAGATGTCGTAAGACACACATTTTACAATATTTCTTTTAATGTATACAGCAACACCCCCAATATGTCTTAAATTTAAATTGCATCTAATCAAACGGTACCCTTTGATACAGATTTCACAGTCTAATATCTGATTTGTTACTCGCGTTTCGTTTACCATAAGTATCAAGGGCTTTTTACTCACAACCATTATCGTAATCTCACTTAAATTATGAATTAAACTTTCACAGTTAAAATGTAGCGCTGTTATCTACATACGAATTTTAGGTTGCCTATGCATTTTAAATTATTAAATTGATTTTGGCGCGACAATTTGCGTTCGCAAAAATATCTTTTTTTTTATTGTCGTTATTATAATTGTTAACAATTGTAGTTTCCCCTTTTGACAATCCTTGTTTGAAACCAGCCGTATGTGCCGATGGTTGACCTGCTGTTTTATTTTGCATTTATTTGGATTATAATTGGTCATCCACCTGTTTTACTTTTAATTGTGCTGAAAAATATCTGCATTAATTTGAATATTTGCCGTTAATTAAACGGGATTAATAACACACACATACTTATGTCGATAAAGGAAACCCAAATGTATTTTTGTTTTTAGGCTTTTTTTGTTTACCCCCTGGATTGAATTGCTACCGTTTGTGATTGAGTTGATTGTCCCATGTGTTTGGTTTTGACTTTCGCATGGTTTTGTGTCTGGTGTCTCACGACCCAACGTAACATCTGGGCAGTGGACCATCTATAAAAGTTACCGTAATTGTTCAGCGCAATTTATTGATCTTGGGTTTTACCTGTACCACTGTCGAGTGCTGTTGCCCTGGCCAGTTTGTCCTCCGATTGCCAGAAGCTCTCTTTACTCCACGCCTCATGTCCTATATCCAAATTTATTTTCAGATTTTTTACTGCTAATTTACAAGTAATGTATTGTATGTCCGCTTTGCACTCTTGATATAGTCAAATTTAAATCATCTCCAAAGTCCAAAGCTAACACTAACTAGACGCTGCCCCGAATTAAAACGTTGCAAGGAAAATCATTAAGCAGCCTAAAAGACGCACAATGTGATTTTCGGCGACTATGAATTTTTTTGAGTTTTAAGTAGAGTTCATCACTTCTCAGAATAATTAACACTGCTCCTCAGTTATCAGATCATTTTAGCAACTAGTTTAGAAACGGTAACGATAGTAACGTCGATGACATTCGGTCAGTTTTAAATCTATTTTCAAAATAAAACAAGTTGAAAATGCAAGGCATTGTCGCAACGAACTTCGTATTATCCAAATATGGAAAGAATGGCAAAGTTATAATTAGCGCCAATAGACCGTCATTGCTAACTTTCTATTATCCAAATATGTGCCACACATTGATTTTGGACATATTTGGATTTTTGAAATAAACTTAATTTCCTGAGGGCATCGGGTATCTGTGGCCTGATTTTATGGGGGATAGGATATTTCAACTCAGCTATGCCAGAGGAGTTTAAATATATGCCACACATTGATTTTGGACGTATTTGAAATTTTAATTTTTTCGACGGAATATCGCGGGGCTCGGCGTCCCCGTTGCCCGATTTTAATGCACATCAAAACTTAAGCTTTGGACACCAAGCTGAATCGATTGATGTATCACACAATGATGTCCGACCATTAGAAAGGCCTCGGACGGACGCACACACGGACGCACGGACGACAAATCGATTTCATAAACGAACGAAGTTCGTTGAAAAATTAATATAAATCGTAACGAAACATTATTTTTTGTATAGTATGCAATCTTACATGACTCCTATTTGCTTGCCCGTAATTTCTACAGAAATTACAAAAATCATGGATTGTGGCACTGCTTAAATTGTTTCTTTTCGTATATTACTCTCAAAACTTCATTGTACAAAAATAAATTGTTTTCTTGTCTATACACGATATTTCAACCGACTCTTTGTACTTTGTAGTAAATAATTTTCTAACCATGTATTAAAGATATTTTCATGCTAGAGATAGAAGCTGTTTGTTGACACAAAAGATTGTTTTTTCGCTTTATCATTTGCTATTGGTTGACCAGTATTTGAATGACTGTTTTGCACCATACTATACAGGGTGCCCATAATCTATCTCATAACATGGGTAACTTTCTTAATATGCAAAATAGGTAATAGGTTAAATTAGGAAAGTTGGGCAGAATTACAAGCAAAATGTTAAACTTTTTTCAAATTTGACATATGTCTTCAACTTTTGAAATTTTGTGAAAAAACTGAAAACAGTCGATTTTTTTAATGTTGTCCTGTTCCACTACTACTTACTTTAGAACTGAACTAAAATGACATCTTATACATATTTTTACGTAGAATTCGATAAAATTACTCAAAATGTCATAACTCTCTTGATTTTCGAGATATAACACAAACTTACATTTTTTAAATGGCAATCATAGTTGGCTGTGATCTTATTAAATAGCTTTTGTTTTTGCGATTTCATTGATATAAGGTTCGATATACTTTACTCTTGTATTTCTATTTAAATGCCCAAAATTGTGTTGTTGATACCATTAAGGAACAAAATGATTTACAAGTTAGTTGAACTTGAAACAAAAATTTATATTGACAATATAATACCACAAGTAGGTACTATTAATGGTTTGTAATTATGTTCTATTTCAATAATGTACAAAAGACATAAAAGTTCATATTAAATGTTCGAAATGGCCCCCGTTAACCAATATGCACATTTGACATCTTCTAACCATCTCTCTATGCACTTTTTCCAAACTGCGAGGACGAATTCTTCTAATAATCAACCTAATTCTATCTTTTAATTCTTCTACATTATTGGGTTTTTCTTTGTACACCCTGTCTTTAACGGTTCCCACAAGAAAAAATCGAGAGGTGTGATATCAGGTGTTCTTGCCGGCCAATTAATAGGACCTGAATTACCGATCCAGCTCGGAAAACGTTCGGAAAGATATTCAGAAACAGCTCTAAAATTATGAGCAGGAGCACCATCATGTTGGAAATGAGTAAGATTTTGTACCACATTTAATGGCAGTTCATCTAACATGTCTTCCAAGTCATTTTGAAGAAATTCTAAATATCGCCTTCCATTTAAATGGTAATTGTAAAAGAACGGACCAATTATTCTGCTACCGAGGATGCCACACCACACATTTATTGAAAAAATATGTTGATCTCGTCTCTCAACAGTAACATGAGGGTTGTTCTCAGACTAATAGTTATTATTATGTCTATTAAATACACCGTTATTGGTAAATTTTGCCTCGTCAGTAAATAAAATTCTGTGCGAGAAATATGGATCGTTGTCAGTTTCTCTTAAAACCATCGAGCGTAATTTAATCTTCTCTCTGAGTCGGCTGGATACAAGGTGTTGCCGATATGAAATTTATACGGCTTGAATCGATTTTGTTTTAAAATTAAACGAGCTTTTTCTGTAGAAGTACCACACTCACTTGCAATTTCACGGGTAGATGTTTTTGGTTTATAATTTACATATGACAAAACTCTTTCTTCGTCTTCTTGATTAAACTTTTGCTTAGCTTTTGGTTTCATAAATGATCCGTATAGTTTTAAATTATTTTCCAGTTTGGAAAAAAGTCTTTTATCTGGTTGTCTTCTTTTCATATATCTTTGCAAATACATTTCACTGGCTTCATTACTATTTCTGTTGCTAGCATAATAACAAAAAGCATGTCGTTTCTCTCTTCATTTGAATACATTGTTTATTTTGAGAATTTTATGTTTTTAAAATAAATCACCGTGAATAATACAACTTACTTATGTAAATCAAATTATTTAGTTGACGACACAGGCTTTTGTTTCAACAGGTTTTTGTTTGAAGCATTTGTTTCCAGCTTAATTGTATCGATAAACTACTTTTAGCATTTACAAAAAAAATGTAAGAGTAAAGTATATCGAACCTTATATCAATGAAATCGCAAAACAAAAGCTATTTAATAAGATCACAGCCAACTATGATTGTCATTTAAAAAAATGTAAGTTTGTGTTATATCTCGAAAATCAAGAGGGTTATGACATTTTGAGTAATTTTATCGAATTCTACGTAAAAATATGTATAAGATGTCATTTTTAGTTCAGTTCTAAAGTAAGTAGTAGTGGAACAGGACAACATTAAAAAATCGACTGTTTTCAGTTTTTTCACAAAATTTCAAAAGTTGAAGACATGTCAAATTTGAAAAAGTTTAACATTTTGCTTGTAATTCTGCCCAACTTTCCTAATTTAACCGATTACCTATTTTGCATATTAAGAAAGTTACCCATGTTATGAGATAGATTATGGGCACCCTGTATATACGTACCATTTTATTGGCGTTGTCGTTGTGGTGCGTTTTGCAATCATTTTCTTTGTGTAAATACTGCTATTCACGAGCATGCTTTCTTACAGTTTTTTTTTATATTTTGCTCAAACTGCCAATTTGTAGTAGTTCATTTTGTAAACAAATATTTTTTTAATAAACAAGATATTCGTTTTTTTGACGAAATTTTATGAAACATATTTAGAAATGTTTACAATTTCGGAAATTTGAATTCATTTTTATATATTTCTTATATTTATTTAAATTTGCTTTTTTCTATGCGGCAAAATAAAGCAAGAGAAATCGTTTTCTTATCTATAAATGGTTTTTCAAAAACTAATCATTTTATTTTTATTAAACGGAAATGGAGTTTTTCAAGTTGAGTTTTAATCAAAGGAATCGAACATTAAACTGCAGCGTCTATTTAATTTTTGGTGTTTTTCTGTTTGAGATTTAAGTTTACTTTGCACAAAATTGTAAACCCAAACGATCTTGATGTTTCGGAGATTTGAATTGATTTTTTGGTTTAAATTTTGTTTTTAAGTTATATATGTGGTTTTTTTAAATATTTTTTGACTGTTCATGATGACATATCTTATACTTTTATTTTAACTATATGTTTCTATAGATGAATCAAATTATTATTATTACTTTTCTCAATGTGGAAAAATTAAACAAACATAAATGGTTTTTCAAAAACTAATACCATTGATTTGATTTGATTTTGGACTTTTTTTTAAACCATTCTAGGTATGGAAGATTTTTTTTTATTTTGACGAAAGTTCATATTTAAGAATGTTTATAATTTTTGAGATTGAATTGATTTTTTGGTTAAATTTCTCTAAAGCTCGCTTCACAACTATCATTATTCAAATCAATCGTCAAATTATTGTTGCAGTCAAATTTATCTGATCAAATATGTTTGACAATGGCGGTGTTTCCTATTTGTCATATTAATTTGATAATTTTTTTTTCATTGTTTTTCAATGATCAAAGTGTGTCAAAATCAAATGACCACACTATCAAATTTGATAAAACAAGTCAAACCCAAAATTTGAAAAATGTTTGATAGATATGAGAACGGCTTTTATATGTGTTTTCTTTCAAATATTTTTATTACTTTTACTTTTCTCTATGTGAAAGAATTAGACAAACAGAAACCGTTTTTATTTGTAAATAATTCTTCAAAAACTATATATATTTTGGTTTTTTTACAATTGAATTGCTCATTAGGTTGGTCAACATGTCACCAGAAAAGCATCGTATTAGTCGAAAACATTCAGTGAAAATTTTCATACTTACCCGGACCACGAAATCGATTACCCAACTTTCCTGTCAATGTTTACTTTCAAAAGTTTAGAGACTTGCTATAAATGTCAATCAGTTAACTGTTTTATGGATGACATTAATCTTACACCACAATTTTCATTTAACGTACCCAGACTGTCACCTCGTTCGCACAATGTCATCTACCTTCAAACTGCAAGGACAAATCAGCACCATAACTCGCCAATTCTGAATGTTAGTAGGAACATCAACGAGTGTCAAAATTGTTTTCATGTATTTAGTGAAAAAATTTATAATCTGTAGTTATTGTTGTAACCATATAACAGTGTGTCGTATTTCATTAGAAGTTTAGTTAAGTAATTGTACTCGTATTTGTACACTTTTAAGTATACGTGTGTATAACTTTTCCCTGTAAAAGGAATTATGAAGAACTGAAATATATATACAAGACACAAACTGCTGTTATATTTTAGAATTACTATTAGCACATGTGTTTTAATGAGATAAAATTTTGTTTTAATTTCTTTCTAAATATAGCTTGTCGTAAATCAGGATTTTTGACAGCACTTTTGTTTCTGAAGTAAACAGAAGGAAAAAGCTTAAATCTACGTATTCGCCAAACCGGATAACTGATGTTTCGTAGTAAAGGCTTAGCTTCATGACCGCTTTGTTGATTAAATTTATCCCTGTTTTAATGTTATTTATGAACAAAGGAATTTTGTTGCAATCGAAGTCAGCAGATCTGTAATAAATTAAATTTAGGAAAAATTATTATTTATTAAAAATTTAATTACATTTTTAAATGTAAACATTTAGGCAAGTGTGTGAAATAGTTGTTCTGATATTTGACACAATTGCTTAGTTATAAATAACCATCATAATAGCGTATTATGTTTTATCTTATTAATTAGCATGCAAGTATAAGCATTTGCAGGCATCAGATAATTATAACATCAACCATGATACAAGTTATAATTGTATTGAATAAATGTTTTATGTGAACAAAGCAACGATATTTTGTGGAAGATTGTAATGTTCTATTTTTTATGTTTGTATTATACGGTTTAAAATGTTTTTGAATGCGCGAATTTAAAAGCAGATAAAATGTTTCTCGCACTACCGTATATAATATCATTAATCTTTTTATATAATATTTTACATGATTATTTTAAGAACATATAAACTGGCCAAAATCTCATGGGTCTTTAGTCTACAAATTTAAAGTTAGTAGATTATTAAAAAAAATATTTATATTGAAATCCTCCAAAAACTGAACAAGTTTGGTTTTATTGAAGTCTGTTTTTGGGGGTTTGCATTCCCATTAATTTGTATACAGTTTAGATAATCTACCTTCTCAAATGGGCACAACCGAGAGTTGTATTTTTGAACATTTTTTAATATATTTGTTATGACGTTAATTTCCAAATAAAGTGTGTTCCAATCTATATACGGAATTTTGTTGTACGGTAATTTCTTAACGAAAGCAGGTAACCACGTAATTTTTATTAAAAAATTAGGTGACCCGATAAACTTTGTTTTGCTCAAATTAAATTTTTTTATTGAATTAATTTTGAGCAAAAACGATTCCACCCGAAATTTGAAAATGTAAACTATTGTACTCTAAATATCAATAAAAAAAATGTAGTAATTACTAACTTAATTGTATGAATTAGACGGTAACCGCCCATGACGCGGATTATTAAACCGATTGCGAAATAACTTTTTCACGGTTTTCGCGGAGTCACCATATTTACGATTTAAAACACGATGAGCACTTGACCACTGTTCCATGGTTACGAAATGAATTTAAATTACTGAGAATTTATTATTAAATTTAGCACCCTTACACAAACGTCAAATGAATAATAAAACTTTCAAAATTTGCTGCTTCACTGACGAACCTTGTACTTTAAATTATACGACAAATGTCCCAATTTTTTAATTTGAATATGTTGATGTTAAGTTTCGTTTGGAATTGCTAGATTCTTAGATATCTCTTGAGGTTGGAACTCAAATGATATAACTTTGAAAAAAGTTCCAAACATATTTTTATTTATTTCTTTATAAAACCAGTAGTTTTGTAGTTAACGAACTTATTCATAGTAATTCTGGACAAACGATGTTACTTATGACGTTTCCACATAATTAATTTTAAATTAAAAAAATTGTATTTTCTCATTTGGTAACTGACTCAATTTGACATGCAAATTTAAGATTTTTACAACGACATAACCGCAACCATCTTTCTTATGACTACTAAAGAAAAGTATTACTTTAGACAAGTATATGTTGTATGAGGCCAGATTTGAAAGTCCCTCTATCTGTGCTACTTTTTGTTATCGACACTAAAAACTCAAAAGAAATCTTAGGTAAAAAAAATAAACTTCAAACTATACCTTAAGTATTTTTTGTTTGAAGTGGTAGTGGAACCAAGAAATTACCCCTACCAGAATGCGATCAATGTTCTTTAAAGAATTGAACCCCTTATAGTTTTTTATTTACTATAATTTGTATGTCTGAGTTAAATTATGCCAGACCTGTATACAAAAATCGTATTGCTTAAAATTCTGATCAATGTTTGTGTAATATTGATAACTACCAAATCCCGTCCGCACAAAATTAATTGTCAAAGAAGACATTGAAGAAGTATGTGCTCTTCCATTGAAGATTTGTTACGGAAAGTACTTTTCCTGTTAGATATCGAAGAATACTACTTTGTCCTTATTTTGAGTTAATTCTACTTTATCTTTTTTTTTGTTGTACTATATATTATGATAATATATATGATAAAAAATGACTCGTTCGTTTATATAAATTTACCCGACAAATAGCAAAACGTCTCTAATTAAAGGAAATCTCTAGATTTCTGAAGAAAAAATTGTTTTCGAGGAGGAATAGTTTCTCAAAAAGTTGCGCATAAAATCTGCTATGAATTTTTACGGGTTTTAAAGCTTGCAGCAATGTTTTAGTTTTGTGATATTCTGTTTAAAGTTAAAGAGTAGTTCAAAGTATACAGTGTCCTGCATTAGTGCATCGTTCTTTCCTAGCAACTAGCCCTTTGGGGATAGGTAAAGAAAGTTTAAACTAAACAACTTGGTTTAAAGAAATTTACTTTGTAAACTTAATTTTTAAGGATACAGGTTTTTCATTTTTATGGGATGGCAAAATGGTTTTTTATAAGGGAACACTCTGTATCTTTTACGGTGTTCTGGCGTAGTTTCTCACTTTCTAAATTGTGTTTTAATTATTTTTTGATTCCCGGTCAGTGTTGCCAGTTATAAATGTTTTTCTGAAAAAAAATCCATACACAGGATTTACTTTAAAAAATCATAGCGACTTTGTTTTGTAAATTTAATAAACAAATTTTAACAGCGACGTTAGACCAAATGAAAAGCAACATTTTAATAGTTAGAAATTTAAATTTTGTGTTACAGGGCGTTCACAAACACGTGCCAATTTTTCAAAATTTAAAGTGCAAAAAGTCATTCTTTTCAAATGAAATAAAGCTTGTTTTATTTCTCTATAAGATAGCATTTGTTTCCTCTTTAATTTTTACTAAAGGTATGGTATAGCTAAACCCCATAGTTTTGGAGATATTTAACAGTTAAAAAAAAACAATTTTAATTACATTTTTATATACTTAAGAGAGCAATGACAATGATTTACAGTCACTTTGGGGTTTGAATAACTTTAAAATTTTTTTATGAATTACTTATTTATCCAACAAAATAATTGAACACATTAAAAAATCTGTGAAAACAAACAACATTAAGGAAATGACTACAAGTGTTTCAAATGTCTTTCATTACATTAAGGCATCAATTGATTCGCTTGTGAAAGGACCTTTTCATTTTTTCAACATTTGACGTGACATGCTTGCAAACGAGTCCACTATTCTTTGTTGCATATTTATTGGTGTTGTTGGTGAATCGTTATACACCATTTCTTTTAGATATCCCTACAAAAAGTCTAGTTTTTTCAGATCAAGTGATCTAGCTGGTTACCTGCTGGGGTATACTGCTGCCAATCTAATGATTCGAAAGATTTCATTAAGATATGTTCTTGTACTTCACCCGCACTTTATACATATTTTTCTTAACTAAACTAATGTTGAGAATTTAATAATGTACACGCTATTTAGACTTTTGGAACTTTACTACTAATTTTTCTTAATTTTCACAGATTGAATACCAATATTACAACAAAATAAGAAATTACAATTCAATTGTGTTAATAAATGTAAGTTTTATTTTGTAGCATATGTATTTGTGTTTGAATACAATCTAAGATACTGGTTAACCCACTAATTAGTAAAAAGTTATAAAGCGATCTTTTTATGTATTCTGTTACAAAACAACGGCACGATTCTACTGTGCGGAAATCATTCTTCTATTTATTAAAACGGAAACCTCATACACCTTGACTGGAAATTAATTTCTCGGTCTTTATTTCTTGTTGGTTTCAAGCAATACTAAAAATATTTTCGTTATCAACTCGAACATAGTGCTAATTTAAATTAATTGTCTAAATGTCATTCCTGGAATATTATATTAATACATTGTAATTAATTTTAATTATTCTAAGAAACGCTTTCAAAAGTTTTTACAAGAATATAATTAAACTTAGATGTATAAAACGTACTTGTTTTTCTAAAAAAATGACACTGAAATAAAAGTAATTTTATTTATTTATTTTACAGAAATCTCTACTGTACATGCAGAAATCATAATTAAAACATATAATACATCTCTACTAATTAAACTAAGCCAAAACAATAATTAAAAAGCTACATACAAAATATTATGTAGAAGAATTAATGTTTCACTGTAACTAAAATAAAAAATTCTTAAGATTTTATTTAAGTAAGTCAAACCAATTAGTAATTATGTTTATTACACATATTGGCAAAACGTAACATACGTTAATTTGACTGAAAATGACTAACAATGGTTGTGCGAGATCTTGTAAACATGAGTTAAAATACACAGTAAAACCAGTATGATCAGGAAGATCAATACAAGAAATTTTGTTATTTAATAAATTATGTAAAAATATATAAATCGTATATTATACGACAATTCTCTAAAGATTGTACATTATACCACTTAAATACAATAGAAATAATAAAGAACCAATATGCGAACCACGAGGACTTCTAGAATAAACCTTAAACAAATATGAGTTTTTGAAGTTCTTGGAGTTCTTCTTTTGTAACACATGATTAAAGACTTTTCATTTACAAATAAATGTTTCCATACTCAAATGATTAAAATCTATATACCGTGTGTCTACTTAAGTTGGCAACATATGGAAAACTTTTTTATTATTAATTTTACGAAAAAAAGTTATTCTTCATAAAAAGTTCTGCATGATCTAGAATCTAAAATACAATCATAAAATATAAAATTTTTTCAATTGTATACGCGGTTTGTCAAAAATATAAATTTCATTCACGAGTAAAGTACAGGCAATCCATTGTAACTGTAGAAAAAGTTGCACGTTGCGCAGGTAAGGTGTTGGAGTAGGGACCCGGTTGTACACTCAAAGGTAAAATGATTTCGTAACTGTTGGTTATTCCAGCATGAAACACTGGCGGTATAAGATATCAGCGTAGGTACACCGTAGATATTTAAAATATTGCTTCACATTCATTTATTCAATTTAAATTTTTATATGATTATAATGACCGTCCTTTATAATGTGAAATATAACATTTTATCTTTTATCTTTCTAATTTTAATTTAATAACTACACTTCCGGGTCAAAATTCATATCATTGGAATGTAAAACTTTCTTTTAAAAATGACTAATTTAGAATACAAAAGCTAACGTCAAGAAACTGGAAGACGAATATTACGAGAACGAAGTTTTTATGGACTTTGTTACAGAATCGTTAATTATTAATGTTGGAATTGAAACTGATAGTGATGATTTCGGGTTCAGTTGCAGCTCAGATGACGATTCTAATACTACGTCGTTGTTACCCTGAATTGCCGCAAATTTAATTGTGTTCATTAAATATTTCTATTTTTTATTCGTTCAAAATTAGTATAAACTTAATGATTTATAGTTTAGGTATTCAAATCCAAAATAAAAGATCGCTCTGTATTTATTTTATTTATTATTGTATTTACCTAATTATTATTATTGTAAAAGCATAATTTGTTAATAAAATGTTTGAATTTTTTTGTATATTGTGTACCTACTAACCAGAAAAGTAATAAATTATTGGTGTAATAATTAATATTTATCTTGCACCAATTTGTATTATATGCTAGTAATACCTACTTCTGCCCGGAGTGTACTATTGTCTGGTCACGCCTTGAAATTCTATAAACAGCTACATTTTTCTGCGCGAGATTTCTTAAGTTACAATGGATTGCCTGTACCTTTATTTGTGAAAATATCAAAAACTGTAAAAGTTACAGGGTGTCAAAGTTATAATTTTTGAAAAGTTTTTGGAAATATTTCTTTTAATAAAAGCACCATTTCAACAAAATTTGGTATTCAACAGTTTTTCAGCATGAGAAATCTAAATCTGATTACAATTTTGATGTAAATTGTAGAGGGCGCCACCAGCAGCACTTCCAGTAAATTAAAATGTTCATAACTTTTTTGCCCCTCAGTATATTGGATTGTTGTTCAAAGATTTTTATTCCTTGACGAAATAAGCTTAAAAAAGTATACTTAAAAGATGTCGATTTGGCCAACTGTTTCCAAAAAATCACACTGAATCTTCAGTAGTTATCGAAGTACGGCTTCTTTTTCATTATGAAAAATTCCGAAAAACCAAAAATAAAGTATAAATGAATTTTTAAGTAATTCGCAGGTCCCAAAATTTTTATTTAATCTTACTTATTTACAAAAACATTCATTTATACTTTATTTTGTTGATCGGAATTTTTCATAATGAAAAAGAGGCCGTATCTCGATAACAACTGAAGATTCAGTGTCGATTTTTTTGGAAATGGTTGGCCGAATTGACATTTTTCAAGTATACACATAGACGTATAATCTAATTCTGATCAACTTTACTCCTAGGCATTTTTTAATATTTTATCATCTAACCTCACTTTTAACATATTTAAGGAATATTTTTTAAATTTGCTGCCATGACAGTGGTCACATGACATTTGTCAAAGTGCTTTTTTTTGTCATTTGATATGCTAAATTCATTTGCCAAAAGACGTTTTTGGATATCTCAATTACTAAAATTTTTTCCATTTGATGCAAACTCTTTGCCGGCCACTGTATATAATTTTGTGAATCAGAATAATTTTGTGAATCAGAATAAACAGACGAGAAGAAATCTGCTACTTAATTTACTAGTTAATTCACTACTTTTCATTTGAAGAGATGAGATTTTTTTCAAATTGCATATACATCCCTCTTCTTCATGTAGATCTTTAATATATCTACAAAAATAGTTGAAATTACTTCTCAAACTGACTTCTTCAACCTTTTTAATATAATTAGTACAGAAATCTTTAATTAATTTAAACTATGTTTACTTAAACCTCTTTTACTTAGAAATTAACACAATATATTAGGTGAGATAATTTTAGTATTAATTATAGAAACAAACTAGAAGATTTTCAAATTCAGTATCTGATTAAACTGTCTCTTTTCTCATCGTTTAAACGCAAAATTTCATATTTTTTTTTACTTTATTTATGTAATGGTATGCGTAACACATTTTTAATAAATGGCAATATTTTAGAGGCTTTATAGATATAATATAATAGCTAATCCGCTCTATCAATTTTAAATGCTTTTAATATACTTTTAAAGTGAATTCAAGCTTATTATATCTCTTTGCTTTTGGCACAATCGAGGTTAAATTTACCAGGCGTCATATTTTCTAGAACATTTTAAGAGGGGGATATACTTCGTTTTATTACCATTTACGAGTTGATCTGCTACGATCAATGTGACATCTGGGATAATCGTAAATTTTCCTAAATGCTTACTCCTTATTCTAGTGTGTACGACAAGATTTGAATAATAGGCTTATATTTTATTACGTTAATACTACCTTACATTATATTAGCGTTTTAACAAATTATTTTTAATTTAAATAAACTAAATGCCTGTCGTTCATTGTAAGTCACAACTGATGAAAAATGTTTTGTTTTAATTCATTAAACCACAATTTAAAAATTCTATTGAAGTACGTTCAAAGCACATTTAAACAAAACAATTGTGCTATTGTTGTTAATTTATACGTTAAGTACATATTTGCAACAAAATCAAAATATCAAGATAAATGAAGATACTAGATGAATATTGTTTATAGACGTGTAAATAAATAATTTACACGTCTATTTATATTTTGCTATTTTGATTTTGATGCAACCCGAAACGTATTCATTGTGCAGCTAGTGTTGTTGTGGGTTCGGATACAACTTTGAAATGATTTTTTTTTAATTATACTGCCTTTTAATTACGAAATTGGGCGACAAAAACTGTAAGCGACCTGTTACGTGTTCAATCAGACCAATAAGGTTGCGATATCTGGTGTCGTCTCGTGTTATCGTAACACGCCCAAAAACGTATTTGCATTGAAGATTGTTTTATAACACTTACTTGGCTATAATAAACATCTGTCTACAAGTTCTTAATTAGGTCTACTGTTACGTACACTGACTACATTTGGGTAATGTTTTTGACACGTTTCAAATGGTCCTATAAATTATTTTTGTAGATGTGAATGTTACATATCTGTTAAACTTCTTATTTCAAGTGCAACTTGCTAACGAATATTCTAAAAGAATTTTAAATAATTGCTCAGCTTCTAGATCAAAAGCAGTAATTTGTTTTTTCAACTTTTTTGTGACGTTCTTAGAACTACGTGAAATGTATGCTTCCAAAACTACAAATAAGATAAACTTAAATAAAAAGGGGTAATTTTTAAGTACATTATGTTTCTTCATTCATTCGTTGTAGAACGATTTGATGTAAGCATTCAATTTTATGTAAAATAATAATTTAGTTGGGTATTATGTTAATACGTTTATTAAAAGCAAATGCCCATCCTGTTTATAATAGAACGTTATCTCATAAGCTTCGACAAAAACACAATTTAAATTTAAGCAAAAAATCCTTATCCGAATTCTAAATGGATCTTCTTTCTTACAGTAAAATCAAAGAACAATAATGTATGTAGAGAAATGCGGCATTATGGGTAAAGTATGGAAAACGAGGGCGTACTTACCAATAACTCTACAGAAAGAAGGGTATGCGGAAAACCCTTGATAGGATTAAACGACCAGATTTTGTAAACGGCGAATGCGCTTTTTAGTACAAATAATAACGGTAGCATTTTCGGTCAATCTTGGCTTTAAATGCAATAAAACAAACAGAAGATTATTTTTATTTTGCTTTACGAAAGTAAAAAGAATGTATATAAAACGCAGAATTTAATGTTTTCCTTAACGACTTTGCAAGTCTTAAGTTTAATAAGCAACTAACAAGCGATAATCTGTTTGCAAATCCTTTGAGAAATCACTTCAGGTGAGCAATTTTGTCGTTGGTATTTAATAATGCATGAATAGAAGGGGTGATGCTTTCGAATTCTAAACACAATTGGCTTTACATTTTATTTAGAAGACCACGTGCAAAAGTTGTAAAGGTCAGGATGTGTTTCCAAATTTAATAATAAATGCTTTAAGTAGATATTCATAAATCAATAACATGACATTTTAAAACAGTCAGAGAAACTATATTGATTTTCTTAATTCTACATTTAAAATTAATGCAAATTAATTAAAAGCAATTTGACTTAAGCACTGAAATAATATAAATATTAATTATTTTTGCACAATGTAATTACAACCAGGTAATGAAATCTTTAAATTATTTAATTTAATTTGTGTTTAATGTTTGGATTAACATTTTAAAATGTCAAATGTAGGTAAAATACTCGTTTAAAACGGAGCAATTATTATCATGTTATTTTTCTTTCGAAATAACTATGTGTAAACGTTACATTAAAGTAACTTCGTGATAGCAATTATTGTGAAATTAGAAATATAAATAGAAAAAATTTTTCTTTCTGTTTTTAAATTAGGAATAGTCACGCAAATTTTTTTCTGTTATCAGGTATAGTTTTTAAATAACTGTAGTTTTGACTTAAATATACAAAAACAAAATATTTGTGAACTTGAATTTTGTTTTAAAATTATAGGAAATTGTAAAAATAATATTAATGATGGAATAAACTAAATGTATGATAGTACTTAACCATCTAACAGAGATCATATGCGTATGTTAAAATGTAATGTATATCGAAACCATTGTTGATATTCAATTAAGTAGTAACATAATTTCAAAAATTGTGTAAAATTTGAAAATTTAATTAAACGAAAAATTATACAGTTAGTCAACTCTTAAAATGTATTGATAACGAACATAATACCCGCGATTTTTGTAAATATACAGGGTGATTCAAGGTCAATCAACATAGGATTATTTTAAAAATTTGGTTATATCAGTAATTGTGGAAGATCTATCGATTTAAAATATTTTCAAGGATGCAACCTCGCCACTTCTTGTGGAAATATGTGGCAACTTCTTTATTTAAAATAGCACATCTTGTATGTTTTACCCTTTTAGATTGGCCATTACTTTCTGATCACGTATTAAATATCATTGTTTTTAGGTAAAGTGTTTTTTTCAATATGTAATGTAACTTAATTTTTCACAAGCGATCCATGATGGTGTATTTGTCTATGTAGTTTGATTAGGTAGCGGGAAGGCATTTTCGACGATCCCGGCAGAGATAAGACTACTTCAGAAAAGCGACCCTGCCCCCGCAAGCTTTGATTCTCTCAAACCTCATATCATTGAGAAGGATCAAGTCAAAAACCAAATCACAACATATTTAATTTTACTCACACATCTCCCTTGTAATTCAC
Organism: Abscondita cerata; assembly: GCA_030710515.1. Classification (NCBI taxonomy): domain Eukaryota; kingdom Metazoa; phylum Arthropoda; class Insecta; order Coleoptera; family Lampyridae; genus Abscondita; species Abscondita cerata. Next base: position 144,419 of record JALBCR010000995.1, read on the forward strand.
AATTGGCCATTGTGCAGTGGTAAAACCTAAAATCCTTTAATGTATTATCTTATAACAAAATGGGATGTTCTCGGGATAAAGAAAATCAGCCAGTGAAGAGAAGAATGTAAAAACACGATACATTCTGTTCCACAAAAACAAAGAAGTGGTGTAGAAGTAATAATATTTAGGGTTTACAAAAATAGTAAAAGCAATATCTGCCAGAGAGATATATTATAATAAAAACAAATTTACCAACATTACTAAATGTTATCCAGGCATATGCTCCAACAACAATAAAGATATATCGAAAAAGCTACAACATAAAAAAGTAATAAAAATTCAAATTGTATATTTTTTTCCTTCCTCAATACAATGGTAGCAAGTAGATACTCTCCCTTGATCCTGATGGGAGACAGGTCTACTACAGGAAAGCGCCACTTCCACATCTATTATTGGGAGGCAATCATGTCCCAATTCTTACTTCCTATTTATACCAGACATTTATCGCTTCAAATGTTCCCATTCCCTCTACCAACCCGCAATTACCAGCGTGGTAGAGTTTGGTTAAATATGCTTACCAATAATAGTCACCGGCCCTCAGTCCCCGGCAGCTCAACAACTCTTGGCTACGGTAGCACTCAGAATAGTTCAAGAGCAAAAGGTGCTAAGAATTCCCTAGAGTAGACCAGGCTACTATAGGAACAGACCGCAAAATTTCAGATACATGTAGCATCCTATAAAACCAGAACATTACAATCAGGCCAAAAAATACTAAAATTAGAAAACAATTACACAACATAAAGTGGGACGTAGTTGGATTGAGTGACATAAGAAGAAAAGGAGAAAACCAAATGACACTTAAATCAGAACACCTGTTGCATTACAGGGGTGACGAAAATTCATCAGATGGAGGCGTTGGATTATTAATTCGTAAACGTGACAAAGAAGTAAACGATTTTTATGATAACGTAAATGAAGCAATACAAAAAGACCATGCGCACTACATCTTACTTATTGGTGATTTTAACACCAAGTTCGGACACAAACAAGATGAAACCGAGATCCAAATTAGACAATATGAATATGGTCGGGGAAATAAAAGAGGTAGAAGATTAATAAACTTCTTACAAGAACAAGACTTGTACGCAATGAACTCCTTTTTCAATAAGAAACCCCAGCAAAAGTGGGTGTGGTTTAATCCAGATAGTTACAAAAAATAAAATAGATTTTATCATACGCAATAAGAAGGAAATCATCAAAGGTGTTAGCGTACTTAATAAATTCTCCATCGGTGTAGTGACCACAGAATAGTTAGGGCAAAAATCAACATAAAAACTGAAAGATATAAAATGATACGAAAGTCGAGCAACACAAAATGGACACCTCCGAAAAATACAAAATTGTTTAAACAGAAAATTGAACAGGAGTTAGATGTAGATACAGATGACAAAGAAGTCAATATGGAGAAACTTAATACGAGGATAACGAAGGCAATTAAAAAAGCAAAAGCAATACTGTCTTGTAAACAAGAATAAATGAGAAAAGATAAGCAATAGCACCAAAGAACTAATGAAGAAATGAAGAGACCTTCAGGATAAGCACGACACAAATATTAGAAAATTAAGACAACTGAATAAAAACATAGCCAAAGAAATAAGAAAGGATGTGAGGAATTACAACACGAAAAAACGATAGAAAACAACAGATCAATGAAAGTATTAAGACAAAACTTATTCTTCGGAAGAAAACATATATATATATAAACAATCCAATGATCAAGGTGCAATGACGACAAACAAAGAAGAAATATTAAACACTGTAGAGAATTTTTACAAAAACCTGTACAAAAACAAGGCGGAAGGTATAGAAACGAATTTCTAGGTTCAGAAGATATTCCAGACATAACAACAGAAGAACTGAAGAAGGCAATTGCAGAAATGAGTAACAATATAACAACAGGAGAGGATAAAGTAGGAATTGAATAAGCAATTAAAATGGGAGGAAATAAGTTATTATATGCGATAAAAACACTCTTTAACGAATGTCTTGTGAAAGGAATATTCCCAACGCAATGGCATAATGCAGTAACTATATTATTAAATAAAAATAAAAATATTACACATATTGGGAACTACAGATCTTGATAGCCTGCTGTCGCATATGTACAAACTTTTCGCTAGAGTTATATTGAACAGATTAACAGCCAAACTAAATTTGTACCAACCACGTGAGCAGGCCGGATTCAGATCGGGATATGGAACGAGTGACCATCTCCAAGTTATTAAGAACCCTATAGAAAAGTCCATCGAATATAATAAACCCTTAGTCTATATTTTTGTAGACTACGAAAAAGCTTTCGACAGTGTGGATCAATGCAAAATGCTAGAAACTCTTACCAAATGTAGAATTGATTACCAATATACAAAACTAATTCAAAATATATATCACACTGCTACAGTATGCGTAAGACTACATAAAAATACAGTCGAAAGGGGCGTCAGACAGGGAACACTATTTCCCTTAAATTATTTAACACTTTGTTGGAATATGTGTGTAAAAGTGTAGAATGGGAAAATATGAACGTAAATGTGAACGGCAAAATGTTAAACCATCTAAGATTCGCCGATGACATAGTCTTAATTACAGATCGTATCAACGAGGCATGTAAAATGCTAGAAGGTTAACGACAAAGTTATGACAAATTTGGTGCTCAGTAAAAGAATTTCTGTAAAAAGAAAACAAATAGAAGAAACAACAGTTAATAAGTACCTTGGACATAAAATTCGTATTTCCAGAGACAATCAAACACACGAACTTTCATAGAAAAATAGGATTAACTTGAGCTGCTTTCGGCAAATTAAAGCATACTTTAAAATCTCAACTTTGAAGCTGCCTAAAGAGAAAAGTCTATGACCAAGGTATCCTGCCGGTCCTGACATATGGAGCGGAGATGCTTACACTCACTAAAAAATCTGTTACTAAAATTTGTACAACTCAAAGAGCAATGGAAAGAGCGATGCTAGGGCTACGACTAAATGACCGTGTAGCAAATGCAAAAATTTGTAGAAGAACAGGAGTAACAGACGTAATAGAAAAAATTACCACACTAAAATGGAAGTGGGCAGAACACATAGCACGAAAAACTGATAATCGAAGGACAATACGAATTCTTGAATGGAGACTAAGGTCAGAGACTTACAGAAGCAGAGGACGTCCCTCTACTAGATGGTCGGATGACATCAAAAGAGTTCATACAAATTGGATGCAAGAAGCTACAAATAGCGAACATTGGAGGATATCCAGGGAGGCTTATATCCAACAATGGATGCAGATAAGCTGGATTCCTTATGGAAGGTGTTAATGTGTATTTAAAGAAAACTTGGGTAGTAGTTAAAGTGAAGTTTCGCACCACGAAGTGTGTGCTTTTTCAGGTCGGTGACCAATTAAATGAGTTTTTTCCAAGAATATGGTAGATGGGTATTTTTTCTATTAGATGAGGGTTTTTATCATGAAGAAATGAATTGTAATTGACACCAAATGTGTTCACGCAGGAGCTTTGATCCGTCCCTGACTACAATCACTCATTCTAATTGTAGTTCTGTTATAAATGACATCTCGTGTAAAAGAAAAACGTAAATAGTATAAACAAAAATATATAGTACAGATAAATTGATTGTTAATTCGCAATAGATACAGATTTTAGATAACTTTACAAAATAATATAACAATAAATAAATAAATATTTAGATTCACTATCTTGTCATTAACTATTAATTATATCAATTTCATCACGTCCAGAAACGACCCCGCAAATAAATTCAAAGTTTTCTGTTCACTATAAAGCTTAAAATTGGAAAAAAATTTAATAGTATATTACATGCGAGGTGGAAAATGTTTCATTTCATCCAAGGGCTCATTATATCCAACTGACAGGCGAAGCCTGGAGGTCGGATAGAACGAGGATGAAATGAAATTTCTACCGAGGTATATATACTATTTTATTCACAATTATATTTTTGAAGTGAAATAATATAAACTGAAACAACAATATAAGTACTCTTTAAAGATAAAAAAACAGTTATATTACTTGCATTCTACAGTAATTTAGGTAATTACTTGGTTGGAAATTTATTAACACAACAACAATAGAGAAATTTAATCGACATTTAAAATTAATGTATAGTTGATTAGTACCAATCACAATCAGTATCAATTTGTTACAAAACTAATGCTTTGATCAAGTTCACTTACAAAAACAAAAAACAAATTCCGTTTAGCTTGAAATTCACTAATCATTGTATTTAAAATTTGAGAACTAAAAATGTCTCAAAGTTCAGAAAGTGAAATGGAGCTAGGCACTCCTCCAGAATTAATGGAAGTGGCCAACGAAGCGGTTCAAAATTTGTTACCGGAGAAAGCAAAAGTCGTTATCAAAAAGTCTACAGAGATTATAAATATTGGTGCGCTACCAAAAATATACAGCAGAAGACATCAGAAAATATTGTGCTTGCCTATTTTAGCGACCTGGCTAAATCCAAAAAGCCTTCAACATTATGGGCAACATATTCAATGTTACGAACAACATTGGATATCAATGAAAATATAGATAAAGTAAAGTGCAATTCTAGCTGACGCATATAGGATTAACACCACTTCTTTTGAATTGGTCTTGGACAACCCACTCTTACATTTGTAAAGTGAGACATCAAAATTCACTGTGATTAAGTTAGAAAAGATAAGAGTATACCCGTAAACAAATGTAACGGTATTCATACAACTATGAACCCTATTGTTTACCGAAGTTGTTTATACAAAATGTCATATTCGCTTGAAACGCGCCTTCCATATCCATTTAACAGCGGTATTGAAAATGTTACGCAAACTATACTTATGACTGATATTGTTTCTTGATTTGGTTCTTTTTGCATAAATTAGGTTAATTTACATTATAATCTAACAATTAAAAAACTTACTCAAAAATAAAAACTAAAATAAAAGGTGTTTTAGACGTTTATTCTTAGTTAATAACTCACAAATGAAATTGCAATTAATAACAATACATGTCCTTGGTGATTTATTCACAATTATGACCTATAAACTATCGTTTTCTTAGTTAATTTAAGTGAACAATCTATAATTACTGCTAATCGACTTATAATTATTTAAGTTTAGGGATTGAATGAGTTACAAAATGTATGTATGCTAGTATCTTGTGAGTTGTTAAACAGTGCTGTTGTTGGTTTAATCGTAAGTTGCCGTGTTACTCGAATTTTTATCGATAGCTGTACTTGTCATGGAGAAAACTGGAAAGCATTTACATAAGGAGGGTCGAGAGCTTCTACTAAATGTAATGGATTATTTTAAGCAATAAAAAGAAAATGGGGGTCCAGTGCACTCTGTGTTCTCTGTTCAGGAACGTACTGCCCAAGCATTGAAAGTTTCAAGAAGCACTGTTGTTAGAGTGTGCAGTATGAAAAACCGTAATGCAAATTTAGCACCTTCAAGAAGAAACCGCCTCCGTCCAAAATGCGAAGATATGTCTCTACAAATAAAAAATCATATAAGAACCATTATATATGACTTCTATCGGGCCAAAGTGCATGTTACGTTGAAAGCGGTGCATCAGAAAATTCATGAACTGCATCTGTGTGACATTGGAATTCGAACACTGTCTAGATTACTAAAAAATATAGGATTTCGCTTCAAACAAACAAATAATAGGAAAATTATCTGTGAAATGAGTCACGTGGTGGTTAAACGCGCCCAATTCCTGCGTAAATATATGGAACATCTAAATAATGATCAACCATATGAGGTGGTGTTTTTAGATGAAACGTGGGTGTTCAGTAAGGGGACCCTTAAGAGATCCTGGCAAGATGGTACCAGTAAAGGGATGCCACAAACCAACAAGACTTCAAATGGCAAACGTTTCATTGTAGTTCACGCAGGTACCAGTAAAGGGTTTGTCGAAGGTGCCGCCTTAATATTTTCAACCAAAAAATAAATCAATAGATTACCATGACAACATGAACGCGGAAATGTTTAAACACTGGTTTGAAGAGTCGCTGTTGAAAAGATTAGAATCTCCATCATTGATTATAATGGACAATGCCTCTTACCATTCACGCAAAATTGAAGCAAACCCAGTGAGTAATTGGAAAAAGGGCGAAATTATCAAGTGGTTAGAAAATAAGCACATACCTTTTGATTCAAAACTAACTAAAGTAGAATTAATGCAGTTGGTAGCTTTAAATAGACAACAAACGAAATATGCTGTAGATGAGTTAGCACTGAGTTATGGACACGAGATTCTACGGTTACCGCCGTATCATTGTCATTTCAATGCAATAGAGTTAATATGGGGAATAGCAAAAAATGAATATGATGCAAATATAATTAAAACACGTGGTCAAGATGCCGAAGTTCTTCAATCATGGACCGATGCATTGCAAAAAGTTACTATTGAGATGTGGTCCAAATCAATACGACATACTGAAGACATTATTAAAAAGTACTATGCAATGGAACCATTCATACAGGAAATTATGCCAGTTATTATCAGGATTAATACGGGGACTTCAGATGAAGAATATAGTGACACTATTGACAGTGAAAGTGATAATAGTGACAATGTTTTGAATAGTTAATTATAATCATACAAATGAATAATTATAAGTCGATTAGTGATAATTATACATTGTTCACTTAAATTAACTAAGAAAACGATAGTTTATAGGTCATAATTGTGAATAAATCACCAAGGAAATGTATTGTTATTAATTGCAATTTCATTTGTGAGTTATTAACTAAGAATAAACGTCTAAAACACCTTTTATTTTAGTTTTTATTTTTGAGTAAGTTTTTTAATTGTTAGATTATAATGTAAATTAACCTAATTTATGCAAAAAAGAACCAAATCAAGAAACAATATCAGTCATAAGTATAGTTTGCGTAACATTTTCAATACCGCTGTTAAATGGATATGGAAGGCGCGTTTCAAGCGAATATGACATTTTGTATAAACAACTTCGGTAAACAATAGGGTTCATAGTTGTATGAATACCGTTACATTTGTTTACGGGTATACTCTTATCTTTTCTAACTTAATCACAGTGAATTTTGATGTCTCACTTTACAAATGTAAGAGTGGGTTGTCCAAGACCAATTTAAAAAGAAGTGCTGTTAATTCTATATGCGTCAGCTAGAATTGCACTTTACTATATCTCGAAATTTTCTAAACTAATATCATATTTGAAAAAACAAAATGTGGGTTACAAACCAAAAAAATCAAGTACGTTTTTTAGAATTGAAATCAATAGGTTTTTGAAAGACGCACCATTAGATTTTCTTCTACAAAAAGTAAGTAGTTTGGAACCTCTTCGGAATGGATGTGTATCCAAAGAACCTATAACTAAACTAAAAATAACCTAACTTAAGGGTGCAACTTAAAGCTAAACTTATACTAACCTTCGGGTACACATTCCGAAGAAGTTCCTTAGTTTATTTTTTATCGAAGTGACAAATAATTTTATTTTACAGGTGGCTTTGATATTGGGTACTTCAGGAGCTTGTCGAAGTGACGAGCTTTTTAAAATGACCATTGGCGACATAAATTTTCTGGAAGATAGAGTCACTGTTTCAATTCCAGATTCAAAGACACACCATTCACGAGCATTTATGGTCTCTAATCCAGAATGGATAAACATATTAAAACAATATATAAATATGCGTGGAAGCATTGAAAAACAAGTTATTTATGCAAGTTCGATATAACAAAACTACAAAACAGCCTTTTGGGCATAACACAATTGCATCATTTCCAAAAAAAAATTGCAATATATTTGAAATTAAAAGAACCAGCAACCTTTACCGGACACTACTTTCGACGAACTGCAGCTACATTACTAGCTAATAATGGTGGTGATATTCTGCAGTTAAACCGGTTAGGCGGTTGGAAGTCCAGTGCGGTGGCAGTCATATGTGGACAATTTGTTGGAAGGCCAAAAAAAAAGTTGCCGTTATGTTGTTAAGCACAACTCATGACAGCGGGCCAAGTAGCTCTAATGAATTTAGTGTATGCAGCAGCCAAACAAAACAAGGAATATCCCTTGTTATTAATGCATCCGGTAATTATAACGTAACCATAAATGTTAGAAATGAACCCTCGTATGGATCTAATTGAAAATACTTTAAAATACTTTTTTTTTGTTATACATTTTCTTACTTATTAAATAGGATTGTTTGTTTGAATTATTTCTCCCCGTTGCATTTTCTGGTTATACACATACATCCAGTTGCCAAAACCGTTTCATGTGGTTTCTTTAAGTTGGTGCAAAAAACGTATGGGTTTGTTCCTAATAGCATGACCCTGTATTATTTCGAGCAACACCGACTTGTACTGTTAATGAAATGAAACATCAACGTTCCTTTCCTACACATGCTTCGACCAACAAAATTGAAAACAATTGTATACTTTGAGGTTATGAAATAATATAAACTGAAAACAGCGACTCTACAATATAAGCACTCTTTAACGATAAAAAACAGTTATAATAGTTGCGTTCTACAATAATTTAGGTAAATCCTTTGTCGGAAATTTATTAACATAACCAACGATCGACAGAAATTTCTGACAGGCTAAATTAATATTGGCAACACTGAAACTTGTTCCTTTTTATTACTTTCTCTCTCTTTTCTCTTGGGTTGAAAGTGAACAGCTGTTTACTTTCAACCCGTGGGAAAATCATTGCAGTTAATAACGATTCCACATTACAATAGTAATTGTGAATAAAATCAATTAAATCTTTTCAGTAAATTTAAACTATACTTATAATTATAAATAAAAAAAAAATCTATTTTTGACTGAAAAAGCACTACCAACTTATTATTAAATTTTGATCTAAAATTATCGTTAATGCATAATGCATTTTCGTAATCGTCAAATTTCAAATGCTTAAGAAAAGATTTTAATATTCGCAAGTTCTAAAACTTAGCTCGTATAATGGCTAATGGCGTCTATCAGATCAGATGACTACAAGTAACGATGCAACATAAGAAGTATTATTTTGTTGTCTAGAAGCACACGCCATTAGTGGCAATTAAATATCTGCCTTTTTTAATCTTCCTTGAATAAGTTATATTCGGTTTCGTCGTTATGAGGAACATTAATAAATATTATTTTTAAATAAAATTTAAGACTGAATATTTCTCATAAGAAAGCAACGCTTGTTCTCTCTTAAAGAAACCAAAATTTCAATTGTAAGTGCATTGTTAATAAATCCTAAAGGTTGGATTCGTCACAAAGAGTAGATAGAAAATGTGCATTCAGCAAATAGGTCAAAGAAATTGTATCGTGTAGAGGTTTTGAGGATGATTTCTACTTGCGCATGCAGCGATTTAAATGAAAATGCCACTTCTTGTTCAAGAAAAAAAAACGCAATCAACTTTGCTCCTTTGTTTTCTAACTTTACATCAGGTAATTTTCTACGATGAGCTTTCTCGTTTGCGTAACTAATTTGGACGTGACTAGAAAGTAATAAAATACAACGATAGTTCTTTCTTAACAACACATGTGATATAAGTATTAGAATTGGAACTTTTGTACTAATTTTTAATTTTTTTAACTATGTTCGTGTGGTTAATAATCACAGTCTGCATATATTAAGAGAAGCTGTCGGCACGTGTGATTTGGTGGTTAACTTGGGACGCCTCCGCCCAAAGGGGTTTCCAACTGCTGTAGAACGTGACCACAATTCCCCAACTTCCGATTATATTCTATAATCTATAACAACGTTGTTAACCGTTTATGCGTTAAAATTTTGTTCATTTAATTTTCTTTTTTAATATTAGTCATAAAATGATCAAATTAGCACAATAACAACATTGATAGTAATTTTAACGGGTATTAAAATTACAAAGTGTTTAATTAAATCGTTTTAGCGAAAAATCTTGCTAAAGAGCGTAATGAAATACACAAACTAATGATAGTCGTTAGCTCTTTGTAACGAAATGCCTAAAGTTTGGGTATCCAGCCTGAGGTCGTGGACACAAGAGACCACCCAAGACAACTCATGAATATAGATGAAAGTTTACCATTTTTGTGTCCCCCGATACTTGAAGAACTTGAAATCTCAAAATTTTGCTATGCATTACGATTTATAATTAACGAGACGTAAATTGCGTTTTCTTTGGATCAAAATTTATGACGCTGATGGTCTAAGAGTTTGTAATTTACTTAAGCGTAGAGCGAGTGTGTCAATACTTTACAAATACACAATTACGCAACTTTCCTTGTTAAGCATTAACTAAAATGTAAACTTAGTTTAGACAAGAACTTTATGTTGTACTCTCATTTACATTTAACGTTATTGACTTTTATTAAGTAAAACCGCTTCGTAACCATCTCCTCAGAAACTTCAAATAATGACTAACAATGAAATGCAAATAAATAACCGTTATGTACAAGCCAAATTAAATTATTTGATTAACTTAATAAGTTTCCTTAATTGAAATTCGAATTAGTTTTTAATTTTATTTATTAACGATATATTTTAAATTAATTTTAATTACCATAACACCCACAAAGAGTTGTGACAAAATTTAAAACATGGTTAGACTGAAGCACTTCAGTTTGTGTTTGAGCCTTGTTGCATAATTAATATTTTTTGGAAATGAAGGACAAAATTAAAGAATCACAATCTATTGATATATCTAAATTTATTTACGCTTGTTGTACAAATGAATTTTTGATTGGGTTACCCGCAACTAAGGCAATAGTATCTTACATTTTTATATTTAGTGGAGGATTATTTTAACTTCTGAAATTTTATGTAGAAATGTTTCTCTACAAATGGACTTGATTTATAGTAATATTTAATAATTTATTATAACTAACTATATAAATTAGTTCATTATCGTTTTGTATTTCGAAAGAAGGAAACGATGCAGAAGTGGAAAAGTTTACATAAAAGATGATTTTTATTAACATCATCTTTAAGCTTTTCTAACTATTTTCAGTTTTTAAGCAATTTTTTAAATTTTCTTTTAAAAAAACTTTAACACATTGAAAAAAAAAACCCTTGCGATATCTGATATCTTGAAGTTTTTGAAAATCTATTCAGACATAGTATGCAAAAACTACCATCAATCCTCAAAGACAAGAGTTTTTAACAATTAAGTGAAAAGATTAAAAAATGTATGTTTAAATTTAGAATTCACTCCCATCTACCTCTTTTATTAGAGTGTAAAAAGATGACGTCGGAACATATCTGTATTCGTATTTTTTGAATCTTTAAAAACATGTTTTTTTTATTTGTAAATTGTATATCACCACATCCCATAGAAAAAAAAATGGACAGAGTTAAAATTTTAAATGAACAAAACACATTTTTAGTCAATTTTTTGTTACTAGTAATATTGATTTTCAATTGTGTGAAAGATAGTGTTGACATTTTGATATGAAAATATTTATCTTATAAGCAATATAAGGATTATTTTTAAATAAGTTTCTTTCTGAATGTTAGTAAGAGTTTACTTCCTGTACTATGCTTTGCTCGTGTTGAAACGTTATTTGCATAGTGTTGTAGTAATTCTACCGTTTAACTTGATAAAACTTCTATGTACCAAACATATTTTTATAGAAACACCAAGTCAACTCAGATCATATCGAAATAAATAACTAAATCATTTACCTTAGAGTCAATATCTTGCAACTAATGATTTTCACTTGTTTTCATTCTTGCAGAAGTTATTTGGTTGTCATCGGCTCAAAAAAGAGGAAAAGGAAACTCTAGTTACGAGTTGGTTTTTTTGCAGGCGACAGATTTTAGTTGGAATGTAGGAATTAATAAAATTGTTAAAAGGTAACTCAAAATATCCATTATTTCTACCTGTAGATAGATGTAGGCGGGAGTGATTTGCAAACACGTCAGAATTGGGTGTTTTCATAAAATTTATATTTAAGAAAATTGAAGGAAACTACGGTACTACAAAAAAAATATAATGTGCTCAGTATTAAATATTTTCGTTTTAAAAATTTCCAAAACACTATCTTTTAAAATCAGTTTTTAAACGCATTGGCATTAGTCGTGACGTCAATGATCGTACAAATCAAATATAAATGGTGGTTTGTTTATGTAAAACACTACTAATTTATTACTTGAAAAAACAATTGCGTACCTACAAATTAAACAACCCATATTATATTATTTATACGAACATTACGACACGATGTAGGTTACCTGTTTTAGCACCAATTTTCAGTATTTAAATTAAATACACATTTTAAAAAGTTGGAAAATACCGAGTTGCATTTTTTGCAGTATTGCATTTTTGCAAAGCAAGACGCATCTGATCTATATTTTTTGTTAAAAATATACACTTTCGGTTTAACGAGAAATAGCCCCACCTTTGTTAATATAAATGGGACAACTTGTATATTTTTCGAGATTTTGAAAGATTTTATGTCAAATTTAGTAAATTAGGTTTTAGTGTAAACAATCTGTAAAAACGAGAAATACAGAACTTTAAAATTCTTATATATTAGAATAAAATACCATGAAGATAAATAAATTGATGTTGATTCTAGTATTAGTACGAAATAAACGAGTACTATTTACGAAAATAAATTATACGAGTAAGAATGGTTCATTAAAGTAATGAAAGTTCATGGTGATCGTATTAGAACTCATGAAAAAAATATTTTATGTTTTTAATGATTTGCATATTAAAAGAAATTTGGTATAAAGGTCAACAGTTATTAAAACATTTCAACGTTTTAATGCTGCTGGAATAGTAAAAATTTGTCAAAACCTGGAAGATCGCGAACCGCGATGAACGAAAATACAAGAGAAAACTTTGCAATTGATTTAGAAGAATTATTTCCAACTTCTTCCACATTTTTTTTAGTGTGAACTATGGTATAAGTCGACGTTCTGTAGGAAACGTATTGAAAATTAAAAAGTATTATCCTGAGTCCAGTTACTCTGGAACTTTTTCAGAGGCTGTTCACCTATCTGCAAATCGCTTCGGAATAATAACGTAAGAATGAGAAAAATAGTTTTGTCTAAAAGTAGGCGCCGCTTCAAAAGTTATTAACAATTAATTAAAAATTTATTTCTGATTTTATTGTTTTTTCGGGATCTTTTTTTCTTTTATTCAGCGTTAAATTTTTTACAAAATAGTATATTATTAAATTGTAAATTTTTTATTAATTACAGTAAAAAACTTATATTCTAATGTCTCTCAGTTTTATATCTTTTGGTGTACATCAATAATGATACGTGCAATTAAAGTTGACCAAAAACTAAACAAACTGAGACGGGTTCAGTTTCAAAATAATTATTAGTTTATGATATAATAATTTTTTTTAAATGAAGTTTATAGCCTTATAGCTAGATTCGAAAATATTTTACAGAAATATCCTTTTGGTGAATTTAAAAATATAGTAATTGGTTATTATTTCCATAAAAAAAACAATTATATTTTGCAATTTTTAGTCACTTCCACTCGTTATAAAAATTGAAAATATTAGGCAGGATTATACAGCAAATGAAGTAAAAATTGGGAAGCGATTCGTATTAAAAAATGTAAATTAAAAAATAGATTTTATTTGTTTATTTAGAAACCGAGATACAAACAATTTACATTGTTATTGTTTATTCGGTAACTCAAGAATACTTTTAATCTAAAAAATTGTACATACATTGTCTTTGATATATTAGCAATCAAGCTACAATATCAGAGACAATAGTTGAAGAAACGTAGGATTTGTAGTTTTTACAAAAAAAATAGCAACAATAGTTCGTAGCGGGTAACGAGATTTAAAGCACAGTTGGCAAGGCTCATTAAAATATCGTTTAATTCGCATTTTCTTAATTGAGTTATGAATTTGACAATGTTGTATGTGATGTTATTACTTCTTTTTGATCACAATATTCTTTAGTTACCGAATAAACAATTACAATGTAAATTATTTATATCTCGGCTTTTAAATAAACAAATGACATCTTTTTTTTTAATTACTTACTTATAATATATTCACACCTTTCCAATTTGGTTTTAGAAAAGGTAAAAGTACAATTAACGCTGTAATGAAGTTATCGGAAGCTATTTCTACAGGTTTTAATAAACAAGAACATTCACTTGTTTTGTTTTTAGATATTAGCAAAGCGTTCGATTGCATTTTGAACAATATATTATTAAAAAAACATGAATTTTACAATGTACACGACAAATAGAAATCTGATTCATTCATACCTTACGGATAGAACTCAAACCGTTAAATTTAAATGATCTACGTCTCTTCTTAGAATTAATTCGCATCGAGTGCCGCAAGGTTCAATTTTAGGGTACTGCTATTTCCAATATTTGTGAACGATCTCCCATCTCACATTGGAGACAACTCTGTCGCGTTGTTTGCAGCACTTTACACAAACTTTTTATTTTTATTAAATGAACATAACACCGCATTTTCTAATTCTGTAGTCTGGTTCAACACCAACAAACTTAAACTTAACGATTCTAAAACAAAACGCATGGAACTATCTCTTTCAACTAAAGATAAAATATACAATGATGTATCTTTTATAAAATATCTAGGAATTACAATCGATAATAAATTAAATTGGAGTTATTACGTAGATGCATTAGTTAAAAAAGTTTCATTCAAATTTTCGTTCTTTATAATTTAAAAACATTATTGACAAAAATCTCTAATTTCTTGCAATTATGCTTTGTTTCAACCACACATGCATTATGACATACTATTTGGAGACATGTTTTACAATGCAACAGAATTTTCAGTTTATAAAGGAAAGCAGTTCGTTAGAGTTTACTAGACTAGTCACTTTCAAATTTCAAAAAAATGAATTAAACAACTTTTAATCAAACGTGCTTTTTATTCTGTACTTGAATTTTATAATTGTATGTTTACTATTGATGTTTTTTATAACGGTAATAAATGTCAAAGTTTTATACATGTTAGTTTTGTACTTTTTTGTATTTTTATCTGTATTGATTTTACTCTGACGTTTGTAAATCCTTTGGATATTACAATAAACTCAATTATTATTGTTATTATCAATATTTCCGGTATGAACATTCACAAAACATTTAAATTATATATTTTTCATTGCAACCATTCTCTAGACCTATAATAATAAAAAAATATTTTAATTTGTTTGGTTTTAAATTTTCCATAAACCGGAAACCTTCTCCTTTATTGTTCTTTTGCGTAGGAAGTAAATATTTAAACTAATTATAAATACCTCTGTTTTTGGTTGTTTAATTTGATTTGTTGGACTGTATAAATGATAACTGTAACGTTTAATATATTGAAAAATGACAAAAAAATGATTGTATATAACAAGCTGCTCACAAAAAGTATGCTAAGCGTTACAGTTTTTGCTCAATTTACAATTTTCTTTAAATTAATAGTAGTGAGAGATTTTAAAACAAAATGCATACGTAATCTAATCAGTTAATATCATTGTATGACATTACAGTCTGCTAATAATTGTCTAAAGTCCATAAATAAAAATTTAAACAGTCATCATAATTGTTTTCTGTCAAATGCTGATGTAGTCAATAGTGATACAGATGATAGTGGATTTTCTTAACTATTCTTCTCACACTCGTTTGACTGACTGATCTGATTATACAAAAATCAAAAAACATGTAGTACTTGTATTTGAGTTTTCCGTGACAGATGTGACACTTTTCATAATTAAAGTAAGTGTTAAAATGGTCCACTTTTCGTAACTATTTACGTGAAATTAAATTTTTCGTCACTTATGAGTTTGTTTCGACATTTGTTTTAAAAATCGTAACCATCGGTCACACCCGATTAGAATTTGAATACGAAATAGGTTTAATTCCTTTTTTAACTTTTTTTTTTTTTTTTAAATATTGTATGTAACAAGTAACGAAACATGATTATCCGACTGTAATGTCTTAAAATGTTATTAACTAATTGAATTACATATGCATTTTTTGTTTTAAAATCTGTCGCTACCATTAATTTTAAGGAAATTGTAAATTGTGTAAAAACTGTAACACTTAGGCATAGGACACCCTTTTATCATTCGAAAGAGGACTTTTTTTGTTAACACTATGAAATAATAAAATACAAGGTGTTTTATTTAAAATAAGGCTTATGTTACATATTGAATGATCCAATTATGCACCTTATTTTTTACAGGCAATCAAAAAACGCAATAAAATACAGAGTGTTTCGTAAGAAATAACATAACTTATATGCGCCACATTTTTTGGGGACATGCTGTATATTTCAAAATAATTTGAAAATGTAAAATTTATCAACCTGCAAACTACTACAATGACAAAACTTGTAAAACTGTAACTGTTTTGCTATAAATCTCCGTCCCGTTAGTTGTGATTCAACCAGTATAATTGAAATAAACAATCTTTTACTTTTAATATGTGAAAAATGAGTAAAAAAATGTACAAAATTTAGTTGTTTACTTGAAAGGTTAAAATATTTATTGCACGATCATAAACAGGGTTTTTTTCCTTAGACTGTGACCACCCTCTACAATTTCTACCTGGACATGCCCGTTTTCACCGAAGATAACTACACTCATGTACTAGACAAGAATTTAAAACATTAATTTATTCTTTGAATAATTAACTTACAATTTACTGTATATTACCAAAAAATTCCAACAAAAAAAATGGTTTAAAGAAAATGGAATTTTGTTCTATTAAAGAACGTCAAACGTACGGTAAATAAAGGGTAATGAAATCTTTCAAACTAACCTAAAATGGTGACGACGTCTGTATATGCAAAATAAAATTGTCTAGTTACCTCACTTGAACGGATTGCTAAACTTCCAGTAATAGTAATAGTATTTTTGCAGATCTATATAAGTGCCAACCTACCAGACAAAACAAAAGTTTTCAATCTAATTTTTGGATCGAAGTCATTAATCCAATCTCAAATTAAAATTTTCATATCTATTTTTAAATATCTGCATATTCTAGTAACATTACTACAACCGAAATCGTTTTGAAACCGTTTGAGATTTTACTTGTCTTGTTTTGATCTATCCTTAACAGAAGAAAATCTATGACATTTTTGTTGGAATCTTTTTATTTGTGCAAATATTTTTAATGTAAACCCACAAAAAAATTAAGTATTCTTTATGTTAAATTCTGATTTACTCATTTACTCATAGTAAGGGTATTTTCCTCTCGGTTACAATGTTTGTTTGTTTATCAAGTAGCTTTACCGCTGCAGCATAGTGACTGACTTGAAACTTGGCATTTTACATTATTATGTAATAAACGACAACCTCGTGTCCGGAAAATTGTACGCCAACCATTGATCGACAGAAATTTGTTCGACATATTTTGTACGTCGTACATTATTCGTTCAACTGAAAATTTTTACGTTAGGTATTTTATACGCCAAACATTTTAACGACTGAAAATTATTACGTTAGACATTTTATAGGTCAAACATTTGACCGATAATAAAATAAATCACAGTTTATAGTGACTGTGTCTGACTAAGATAGGTAACATGCAGTAGTATCTCAGAAACCATTTATCGTACAACTTAGGAAAAAATTTAAATAAGATAAACTGCTGGAAATTATGCAGTTTCTTTTATGCGACTTTGTTATACAGATTTTTTTCCCTAAGTTGTACGATAAATAGTTTCTGAGATACAGAGGGTTACCTCTCTTAATTAGACTCTTGTTACAGTCTTTCGCGTTTATAGTGGCGCGGTTAAGAGCAGGAACATGTATTAGTTGTTTCCCTTTAATTGCATACATATAAACAAAATAAAATTGGATATATTTGGCTATTGTATAAGTAGGCTTAACAAATTTGAGGGCCTGAAGCTGTAATTTGAAACTGTAAACTACTATGCATATGATGATTTCATAAAAGTTCTGCTTTCATCGGCAGTTAGATATTGTAGTTTCATGTAAAATATAATAAATTACTCTTTATAGTAAAAAAAACTATAACGGAAATTTTAAAAGTACATGTTGCGATGTTTTGATTCAGAAACTAAACTTTCTCTGATAAAACCGGCATTTATGTCATCAAAATAGTTAAAGAGTTAATTATGGCCATTGTCCAAAAATCAATGTAGTGTTATGGAAAATATTTGTTTTTAAGTCAGCAAAGTATAATATACGCACGTTAATCTATTGATGAATAATTACTGTGATAAACATAATAATTGTTTTTTACTTATTAACATTTACAAATCGCTATTCTTATATTTGTACATTTAAAATTAGGTTTTGTTTATTTAAATGACGTTTAAAAATGTTAGTTTTTTATAATTAGTTAATTAATGGTTTGATTCCAAAATATGTTTTACAAAATTTTATTTTTTTTTATGTTTATTTCGAAAAGCGATCAAACGTTCCTTCTATCTTACTTCAAAATTTCTAATATATTGTCCTATGAGTTATATTAACCTTTTAAATTGTAAGTTACTGATTATTTGAAAGAGTTAATTTTGTCGTTCTCATTGAATACTAAACGTTTACCTGTGTTAAATAAAATGATACGAATCACCCTTTGCAATAGTTTACAGTGTCAAGTTATAGCTTCAGGCCCTAAGTTTGGTTAATCCGGTATTGGAGTCTACATATACAATAGCAAAATTTATCCCATTTTAGTTTGTTTAAGTATCTAGGCAATTAAAGCGGAACGGCTAATTTATGCACCTGCTGTAAACCGCGCCATTATAAACGCGAAAGACTGTACAAAGTATAACATTTTGTCATTCGGTACTTAAATACAGTAAAATACATTAATAATAAGAAATGATATTATTATGTAAAATTATGTTAATATAAAGGTAAACTGCTACAAATTTTGTTTACATAATTAAAATAGATGCTGTAAATGATTAGTCAAAAACAAACTGTTTGACGTAATATCTGTTTCAGCCGATCTTAAATCGATTTCTTGTGAGAGGGAGTCAATGGCGTTGTTTGTGAGGTTACAGTTATTATCATTCCTTTCTTTCAAAAATACACTCAATTGACTAATTAATAACGAATTTTAAATTGTTTTGCTGTGATCGGACGTTAACGTTTCTTATTGTAAGTGTATTTTACTATTTTCATGTCTAAATATTATACTTTGAACATGACTGTTACTATAAACTGTGATTTATTGGCGTACTACTCTAGCCACAATCGGTCAAATGTTTGGCGCTTAAAATGAATAATGCAAAAATTTCCAGTTGTACAAAATATGTCGTATACATTTCTGTCCTGCAATCGTTAGCGTACAAAATTCCAAGAATCCGATAACCTAGTAATGTCATTTAGATAAGAAGAGTTACCATCGGCGTAACACAATACACAACTAATGATATCAAATAACTTGGTTTTGATGTGTTTCAGAGTACCCGGAAATAATGGGTTTGCAATGCTCTTACAGGGCTGTTCTGTATTTTCTGTATTGAAATGAGCTACGATGTACGTATATTATATTGATTTAAATTCTATGAAAAAATTCCGAGCCGTTCTAAAAATATTTCCAAAACTCGAAAAATTATGTTTTCGAAAAAGACCCATATTTCTGTTCTCCTAAAAGTTGTGAAAACATTTTTGAATTAAATCTTGTTCATTCAGTTAAGGTAAACACATAATAATTTTTAAAATTCAAGTTTATTTAAATAGTTTTTGTATATTGGATTTTATAATAAGTGTTGTAAGTTATTAGAATTTTATTATACATTTTTGTAAAGACTTTGGAAATATTGACCTTGTTATTACTTTATACAGGCTCTTTAAATCGTATATTACAAAAGAAATTTTTACAGTATTTGTATTTTAAGAAATATGGCAATTTCTCTGATTTGTCATATAAATCTTTGTTACTACAATTTAATTTTCAAGTTTGTCTAATCACAGAAAGGTAATTAGTACAAATTAATACATAATGTTATTGATTTTTGTCTCGGCTAATGTTTATGTTCCTCAGAAGAATGGAAATTAGCTTAATAAAGTGTACTTGCTTATTTAACCAAAATGGTATCTTTATTAATAACAAAAGTAGTCACGAAATCATACTTAATTTGGGACACACTGTATATAAAAGTACATCGAGAGCAAGGTAATTAGAAAATAATTTATTTTGTATTAAGCTTTTTAGACAAAGAAGTTTTAATTTTTGCAATTATAATTTAAAAAGATTTTATTGGGATAATTGACCAACCAACGTTTCATAACATTTTTTATGAATTATCAATATTTCGCAAAAAGTCTTATAAAACGTTGGTTGGTCAATTATTCTAATAAAATATTTTTAATTAAGATTAAAATATTTACTGCCGAAAAATTAACAAGAATTTTTACAATTATCTTTGAATATTCTATAAATATTGCATTATATTATAAACTATTATATTAAATGCAAAGGACACTTTTTGAAACTGATGATAGACGTTGACTTTGATTGTCACAATAACTTTACGACCAGTAAGGTAAAGTATAAGGGATATTCTCTTCTTAATTTATTTATTTTGAATACAGCAATAATCATATTACTTAATATTTATATTTAATGTTCAAATTTTTCAAAATTAGTAGAAACATAAAAAGAAAATTTTACGTTTAATATGAGATACACATATTTGTTTTTAAATAGAATGTTGTTTAATACATGATTGCAAATTGTTTTTAAATTATTCAATTATTTTTTGGCTGACATGTTGCAATATAAAATCAAAAATAACAATTTATTACCAATTTTTCTATTTTTAATTTAGGAATTAGGCACAGAACGAGAACGCTTAAAGAAAATTGAAATGAACGTAAAAAACGCTGTATTCTAACAATTTCGGTGGATTCATTAAAATTAAAATAAAAGTTCGATTAATCATTGTGATTAAAATCTCTCATTTCATTAATGATTTATTATTGCACACAGCATTCAACAAAGAGGACTTGCATAATAATTAGATGTATTGGTAATCTGCTTTTATTTTTGTGCACCTCTATAATAAGTTAAATATCATCAGAGCTTATCATGAAATAAATTAAACACTTTACAAACGTTTAGTGGTAATGATACAAGCGTTTAAATTTAACTGTCAACTTTATGTGACTACAGAGATAATAATTTGCAATAAACACATGCCAATAAGTGTACTTTACCATTATTTTGAGTTGATGTTTAATAAATAAATGTGGGTTTGAATTTATACTTCGAGCATAAAATATTGCTTATTTTTTAAAATATTGTTTGGAATTAAACAACATTAGTTATTTTAATTAATGTATAATTAAAATTGCAGTCAACAGCGGATTCATTTATTCAATTAATAATCCTCTTTTAATGCTGCTATAGGCGTGAACGGGAACAAAGTGGAACAATTAAATTTTGGTTAATCAACAATGCGGCGCTTAAATGGGTTGCAATGCTGTATTTGTCGTAGATTTATTTAAAAAAAAAGTTATTTTATGTGTACTGTGTGTACTGATGTTACGGTTTTGTAATTATGAAAGTTAACGTGCACACTGATATTAAGAGTCCTGCTATTATTTTTAGACATAATTTTCCATCAAGCATTATAATGTGATAATATTAATTTATATTATTTTTTTGATTACCTATACCTCAAATGTCTGTATTGTTGTTGAATTCAACTCGACTTCATTACGCGCAACTTTGTGTTTGTGTCAGAGTTACAGTTTCAAAACAATGTTAAATTCAACGCAATTTACGTTTAACTTATAAAAGAATTTTAATATTACTGACTAAAAACATGGTTTTAACTGGAATTATACTTTTACAATTAACTTCTCGTTAACGTCGTATTATTTTACAATGTGAATATTATATGTATAAATGTAGGTATGTATACAAAAGAGCAAAACTTTACATAAATCAGAACGATTTTTGTAAATTGTCTATTTTTATATGAGCAAAGGTTTGTTTTTTATCATATCTTACCAAAAATAAAGAGCATAACTATAGTCGAAAATTATTAAGTCAAAAGTGAAAGTGGATGGACAAAATTAAATCACTACCGTGGATTCAATGTGCTGACGTTTCACCTGACCTATGCGAGCTTTTTCAAGGCTTCTTAAAATTAATTGAATTGTGAAACATAATACTTATTTGCTCTTTCTATCAGTGGTTTATATGGTGTATATTTATATCAAGCCAACTGTACCGTAAGGTTCTGTCCGTATGATAAACCCCAAAGCAGCAAGAAATAATGGGTAATGGTTAACTAATATTGTATACCATCGATTGTCTTCACTTTTTATATTCAGTTAATATTCTATTACCAATAGTGGGTAAATAATACATAAATATTAATTCACTTTAAGTTTTGTTACATTAACGCAATAGTTTATCGTACATTCAATTTTCCATTGCTTGAATTACCCATTCATTAAATTAAAGTTCGTTAAAAATAAATCCATGCTTAATATTTTGATGATTGCAGTGTTTTTATCAATATTTTTATTTATCATTTACTAATAGTATTACAATAAATGTTAAATAAATTAGATTATCAGAACTTTTCATTTAATGGCATTACAACGTTAAAGCAACATTGCATTTCTACATTGAACCAATACAACTGTTTTATTTCAAGATTGAGGCAATATTAAAATATTTTGTTCACCCCATAATTGCCGCCACTATTAGACTAACGTTTTATAGTTACTATTGTTTATACAGAATAGTCTCAACAATACTGTAGATTTTTAAGGCATGAAATAGACTCCAACTCAAAATGAATGAATGAACAAACTGTTTCATTTCAAGATTGATAAAATATTAATTACCGTTTTTTAACCATTATTGGACTAATGTTTTATTGCTACCATTGTTTATGCACTATAATCTTAATAATACTACACATCTTTAACAACATTAAATGTTGGTTATTTAAGTTATTTATGAACTTATTAACGAAATTGTGATAATAGAAATAAATAGTACAGTCAAAAGAGCACATTGTTATTTAGGTTATTAAAGTTGGAGTAAAATCCATTTAAAGGGTAAATGGTAGAGGAGTTAAAAATTGCAAACCATAAATTAACGTGTCTGAGTTTTTGATTTTTTATTTAAACGGGTTTTAAAAGTCTTAGTTTACTATTCGTACATGCTACTATAGCACGAAGATGTCACATTCAACTAGATGATGTACCCTACTCTGGATAATAATAATAACTATCAGGTAATTCTCGGGATTTTTTTATGAGGTCAGAAAAGGATTGACAAAAGTTGTCTGTTTAATTAGAGTTCATAAGTAGTTTAAAAATATAGGTTTTTATTCTTGAAAATTAATTGAAGGATAAAAGTTTAACATGTACAAGAAAATGTCAAAACGAGGAAAAAATAACTTGTGACCCAATTGTAAAATTCCAATTATAATAATGTTAGAAAACCAAACAATACCTACAGAGTGTTTTAAAAAAAAGTTGCAATATTAAAGGGGGTGATTGCCCGCATCATTTTTTACAAAATGTTCCTATAAACATAGGTCCGCAAACGCTTCGTTACGGATCTACAGCGTGTTGAAGTTTAATTTAAAGAAACAGTAAAAATTAGATTTTCCAAAACGGCAGAAAGTGAATAGGCTCAATCGCCTTTTATTTTGTTGGGCAGTGGTATGTGGCATCTAGTAGTATAAAATTTATTTTTCACAAGCGGCCTTTTTCGGTGTATAAAATGTAGTTAAAATAGATTTTTTTACTATTAAATATCTCAAAAACTATAGTGTTTAGGCATAGGATACCTTTAGTAAAAAATAAACAGAATAAAAAATGCCTTCTTATAGCAAAATAAAACAAATGTTATTGTATTTAAAAAAAAAAACACCCGTAACACAAAAACTACGAAAATATTGCTTTCATCCCGTGTAACGTCTCTAATAAAATGTGTTTATTAAATTTACACAACAAAGTCGCTAAGATTTTTTAAAGTAAAGCTTGTTTATAAAATTTTTTAGGAAAACAATTATAAGTTGGCAACACTGTAGAGAATCAAAAAATTATTAAATGACTATGCAGAGGCTGAGAAACTACGCCAGAACACCTTGAAAGATACAAGGTAATCCTATTAAAAAAAATATTTTTTTTGTCATCCCGTAAATCTAATTTTACAGATCTAATTATGTTTAGGATGAACTTTGTTTATCTATCTCTTACGGGCTACAATTTTTTTTTTAAATACGTAATTAAAGAGAAAACTGGCTTTAAATTTCTTGCAAACCGTTGTTTTAACGTACCTATCATAACGAAATTATTTAAAATTTTTATTTTGACTTTGTTTGAGTTGAATTTAATTGAAAGTTATTGATATGCATACGTTTTTAAGTTCGAAAAAATAACTTTTAGAAAATATACAGGATCTTACATTAGGGTGTTGTTCTTTCCTACAATCGAAGCTCTGCATATTTAAAAAGCAATTTTTTGTGGTCTCAAACTGTACACGTATTTATAGTTTTTTATTATTAACAACGTAAACAAAATCAAGATAAAAAATTTAAACATTTTTGGTTATGAAAGGTACGTTGAAAGAACAGTCTGCAAGAAATTTAAAGTGTTCCATATTATTTAAGTCAGTTAAAATTCCCTCCCTAATTATGCATTTCTGAGAACAAAATCTTAGATTTTTGAAAACTAATATTGATGAAAATAACAGTTAAGAATAAAAACATAATACTTCCAGAAAGTAACAAAAGACAATAAATAATAACAAAACAATACTATACTTCCTATCGTTTATAAGTGTTTAAAATGATCACATTTGGCTTCTAAACACAACTGCATTGCATTCACCATGTTCTAGATAGTAGCTGTTGGTAATATTTCTCTACTAATTCTACTATTCTAGCAGAAATCTATATTTTGGTCTTACATGTCAGCAAGCGGTTTTAAACACGCCCTTTACATATT
This sequence comes from Abscondita cerata, assembly GCA_030710515.1. Classification (NCBI taxonomy): domain Eukaryota; kingdom Metazoa; phylum Arthropoda; class Insecta; order Coleoptera; family Lampyridae; genus Abscondita; species Abscondita cerata. The sequence goes on from JALBCR010000995.1 coordinate 169,321, forward strand.
TCTAATAAGGCTAATGGTGTCAGATCGATTGATATGCATGGCCAACTGGTTTCTTTACTTGGGTTTCCAATCTATTGTTTTGGGTAACTTTTGTTGAAGCAATTCGTTTCTTGCCTTTTTAAAAACCATTCCCTGTCTCACACAACTAATGGAACCTCTTTTAATAAAGTGAGAAACTTATCTCTTGAAAACTGTAAGTATTGTGCCCCAGTTAATAACCTTTATAGCATTTTCGTCTAATGAGATCACCATCTATAATACCACACCAACCATTTATGCCCCAAATGGTTTGAAAATTTGTTTGTTAGACGCAGTGAGAATTTCTAGCAACCAATAATGTCAACTGTGTCTATTTACGATGAAACCGACTTTTGTCTGATCCCATAATGGGTGTATTTTAACTAATATAATTTTTATTCACTATTTTTTGAATTCTAAATAAATAATAATAATAATAACTGATTGAAGCTATAATTATAGCAAGACTGAAATTTAGTATTTTATATTATAATATTATTGGAATTATGCACATTAAATAAAATTATAAAGATTAATTATACAGCTTTATAATTAGTTAACTACAACTTAACATAGTGGATGATAAGAATATTTGACATATACTTAAAATATATTTATGTGTAAAACGTGTTACCAACTTTTAATAACCTAACAATCATTTCACCTGTTCTGCAGTTTAGCCAACATGACATATTTAAATAAAATTCAACACTATATGTAAAAAATATACGATTAAATCGCCAAAGATCAAGTAGACTTGTTATACCCAAAAACACTGACATTAACCTTAACCAACAGGTCCCACCATCAAGTTCTATCAATTTCCAAACCCTTCAACGCAAAACATCACTTTTCAATCACAAAAATGTTAAAAAGGAACATGCTCAATTGTACCACAAACACCTACGTTTCGAAAATTCACAGTTTACTTTAACAACCTGATTAAGTTCTTTGCGGTCCGCGAAAATATTATCAAACCAGCTATACAATAGAACTAGAACCTAAACCATACATAATCACCTTCTCTGAAAGTCGCGAGCATTAGCAGTTTTGGGCAAACAAGAACTTTATGATATATGACTTTAGAGATAATTTTTGAATAATTTCGACATTTTAGAATGTCAATTCATAAATAAATAATATAATAAACAATATGGCAATTCAATAGAATCAAGAACTAAAGAGGTATAAATTCTTGAGTCTCGGTTTGTTTTAAAAAATCTATTAACATGTTTTTTAAAAAAAAAAGGTGGTACAATTGTAATGTGTCTACTACACCTATACGATATGCATAAAAAAACAATTAGTTTTGGCATAACATTACAAAGCTTAATATAATTATTGAAGTTTTAGTACTTGCAGCATTTTATTTTCATTTTTGATAAACTTCGTCACTATTTATTTATTTTAATTTTATTTAATTAAATTTGATCTGTTAACTTAATGTAATTCAATGAATGAAACTTTGTGTTTAATAATAACAATAGTTGTAAATAAATAAAGCACTAACACTAATAGTAGGACACCCAGTATAAGTAATACATTTTGGGCTTAAGGGGTTTTGAACGTAGAATTTATATACGTTTTTAGACAATATGTTTTAGTTAGATTAAAATAAACAATTTAAAAATTTTCTTGATATATTATCGCAAATTAACTCTTTTCGTTGAGTGAGCAGATTGTAGTTATCATTTAAAATTCTCTATAGAAATATGATATTATTCATTTATCAGTGTTAGTGTTCTCAACACTAAATAAAAATGTAAAATCAAAATTACTGCTAATTGAATTAAGTTATTTAACAATTTAATTAATATTAATTATTTAATCGTCTAATTTTATTGATTCTATAGGTATGTTGCAATGAGTTATAACTCTTTTAGCGATTTAGTTTTTGAATTTTTTTTATATTCAATAAATTTAAGCGGTTCTATCTGATTATCTTGACTATGTTTATAAAAAATAGAAGTAACGATTTATTAGAAAATCAAATAATTTTTATTTTCAATTTAGTTACTTTCCACATCGATGCTAAATATGCAACCTACGACGCGTTTAAAACGGTCGTTATTCTCATTGTGAATATATATTCAAATTTCTCTACACTGATGTGCCTCAATAAGGCAAAATGCGTTTATGTTGTTTATTTTTGGCTAGCAAACATTCTGTTCGTTGCTTTAATTAGATAACAACAGAATTTTGTTCAAAATAGTAATATGATAAAGAATAAATATTTCAAATTGTTTATTTGTAGGTGTTTTGTGGTACAATATAAAAGCAGTTAATTCTTTACATTCGAAATAATATAATGCTCTTTTAAAATTCACATTTAAAAATAATACCTCTTTGCGGGACACTAATTTTCATTAAAACCCTACCAAAACAAACCAACATTGGTGGATATTAAAACAAAGTATAATTGTTTGGAATTTATTAGAATAAAATTTTGTTTTAAAAAATGGTCGGCGGTAGTTAATAAGCATATAACAAACTGATATCAACGACGAATATTTATTAGTTTTATTTAAAGCACAAGAAAAGTGAAATAATACATTATATAAATGTTTTCCATTTTCTTAGAATGATATAGGCGTTTCTAACCAAAGCGCTTGAATTCTGTCTGAAATATTCTTTTATTTGCATTTTATTATACGCTTTGTCATCTAACTAATTCATACACAACAATTTTGCAACGCAAGACATGATAAGAACGAAATTTACGAAATGTAAATGTAAAAATTTGTCCGTATATCTTTTATATCTGGTGGGTTATAATATTTTGACTCAAAACTGAAATGTGCTGTTGGCAGCGTAATTTTATTTTTGCTTAACATCATAAGATCGCGGCGTTAAAAGAGATTTAGTTAAGAATAAAATTTGTTTTATATACACTCTGGTTTTATACTATTTTATAACAACATTTGTTACGATAATTTTTATCATTTTCCGACTGATTTTGAATTTTGAAAATTGTGTCTGAATTTAACTATTTCTTCTAACCGAACTGTTTTGTCATACTTCTTGTTTGAGTAACCGACTAAACCATCATTTGAACTGTCATCTTTATTAAGAAAAAATAAGCAATCATTGATACCAATTTACAAAGAAAAATCTCTAAATAGTATAATATTTTCAAACACGTCCAATGGGACAATAATTATTAATTCTAAAGTATTAAGCAATTTAAAAGATTTTAATTTTCTAAAGTAAACTGTTCTGCTGTATACTGAAGTGTATCTAGAAAATATGAAAAGAATCTGAAGAATATTTCACAATTAAAATGAACAACGGAAATCACATAGCATATATTCATAATTAATACAAATCTAATAATGGTAATTAAATAGGGTTGGAAACCCGAAAACCCTACCTTGAAAGATAATTCGTCGAAATTGGGAAATCCAATATGAAAATGTCGTTTTCCCAATAGCATTCAAATTTCATAAAAAAAAGATAGAAAATTCAAAAAAATTTTTCTAAACTAGATTCGGTATAGAAACAGTTAACTTAGTGTAAATATATTGAAAACGAAAAGTAAAAAGACATTTTTGATTGTATAACTATACAATTATAATGGTTGCATAAAAAAATTAAAATAATCTGAAAAGAAGATTCGCATGAATCATATCTCTTAAAAGAAAGTAGATAACGTCATTACTCTTGTACAAACTAAATCAAACTTTTATTGAAATACACATTGAATTAAAAATAAAACTTCATGTGTTTTAACGACTTTTTTTCTGCGTTCGCCGATTAAAGGTAAACGAAGTTGTTATTTTCATTTGTCCCATATTGTATAAAGACTGATTGAAATGAGACTAAACTGAAATAATTTTAGGAAAATTTAATCTTTTTCTAGAATAAAGAAAACAGATAACTGTCAAATTTAATTATTAATTTATTAATCATAGTGTCCTTTGGTGAATATTATAGATAAAAACAAAATAAATAATCAACGTTTGTATAAAAATATGAGCCAAACAAACATTTTTTTTGTAATACGAAACATATAGTTTCGAATTTGAATTTTTGAATTCTTTAGAAACGTATATAGATAAATGGTAGCATAACAGGTGATCACTTTGCATAAATGTCAATTAATTTAATCTATAATTAGAATTAAACAAAAATCTCCCAGCCGATTCGTTTAGAAACAAATATTGCTAGTAAAAGTTGGAGAAAATATAATTTTCAACAGCTCTTGCACTACATAAAGTTTTTTTTTTTAAATAAAAATTACCGACTTTAGTATAACAAATTATGACCCAAATATGTCACTTAAATAAATGCGAAATTAAATTAGCAGCTTTGTTCGAACAACAATTTGCAATGAATAAAAATTTTGAATTGCCCTGCGTTGGTTAGCGTCAAAATACATTGCTAGGTATGTATTTAATGTGTTTTTTTATAACTAAACGCTACTCTGATTAACATCAAAATATTATAATAATTAATTTTAATGTTCCCGCTACAAGTTGAGAAAAAAATACAATTTATTCTTAGGTTTTTTAAATTAATTTTAAATCTTTAATGTAGACGATTTTTAATAACGAATAACAGTTAGTAATAAGTAACACAAACAATATATTATTAAATAAATGTCTTTACAATAATTATTATTAAAAACTCATACAAAATCGCCAACTGACCTTATGTGTTAACGTGAAGTTTGTTTTAGTTTTTGTGATAAACTTTTTTGATAATTTACTTCCCTAGTAGAACAACAATGTTGTCAGAATAAAATTTATTTTAATTCCAACATTTTCACAACATTGACCGCAACATTGTGGTATACAACAAATGTTGATCTCCGAAATATTGTAAACATATTATATCCGTATTGTAAAAATATTTTTTAATATTATATTAGAAATGTTAGTACATTATTATATCAATATTTTTTTTATGATTGTACAGTATAGATCCTACAATATTTAAAAAAAGGTGTTAAATAATCTTGTAGCAATATGATTTACTGATTATTTTAATATTAAGACGATATTTATTTTTTAATTATGATATCATCTGATAAATATTATGTTTAAAATATTGTACGATCATTGTAATTATTAGGATGGAAAATTAACAACAAAATATCAAAAAGAAAATATTTATTCTTGTACATCTTCTAAATTAACAGTATTTCTATTTTGAATTCTTCTATTGCCGCCATCCCAGTCCTTAGCACAAGCCAAGCCAAACTCTACACATTGTGCTACTTCGGTATCTGTTGCTAGTGGATAGCGAATACGTACAGCATCTTAAACAAAGAGAACTTATTGTAGTAAAAGAAAGTAATTAGCATATTTTGTAAGTTATGAAAACTTCAAAAAGGCCATCATATAGTGTCGAACAAATTACAAATAGCGAAACAATATCGCACAGTCTGAATGTGACAATGTAAACACGTAAAAGTAGCATAAAATAGTTATTTAGACAACAAGTGTGTAAAGTAGGACTTTTACACACGTGTTGCATACAAAAAATTTCTACAACCGTGCAATAAAGTAAATACTAAAAGTACTTTTCATGCTCTAGAGCGTGAAAAGTACCACTCTAATAAGTACTTTATACGCTCTAGTGCATGTAAAGTACTTTTTATGCACGGTCTCTAAAAAGTGATACTGTATGCACTAACTAACGTGTGTAAAGTATTTACTTTATGCACGGTTGTAGAAAATTAATTTTATGTAGTGTAAATTACAGTACACCAAAAACCAAACCTTTTACAATAAAAGCACGCAATAATGTTGCGTGCAATAATTATCAATCAACATAATTTATTACCACGTATACATGCAGGCTTAATTCCGAACTAACTCAGCTCGAACTAAATTGTGGAATTCTTAGCTCACTTTCTCACAGTTTACATACGACGTTCAGCAGTATCCGGACTTACGTAGCCAAAGACACAATTGTTTTAAACGTCATGTTTTTAACGTTATAAATCTATGGTCGTAAATGCATTTGATTTAAGTAACGTTGATTTTATTGACATTAGTGCAGGCTAAAAGTGAACCAACCGTTTACATGGAAACGTTAATACGAACTTGGGGTCTTGGCTCGGATATATAGCTCGATCTAAGTTAGTTCGAGATTCACAGATAGTGCGAGTTAGCTAACGTTTACACGATCAAACTTAAGAGTACGAACTGAGTTAGTCCGGACTTCAGCCTGCATGTGGTAATTTACATCTAATAAAAATGTTCAGATTTACCTACGTTAATACATACCAAGTAAAAGAGGATATAGCTTTGTTTCAACAAATTTCTTTTTGCCCTTTCTCCCTTTCGCACTGTATTCAAGTGCTAAATCCTTTGTCATTAGTTTTTAGCATGAGAGTAATATAATGGCGTAGAGTATTTCCCCAACTAACTATATTTTTAAAGTAAAATAAGTAAAAAAAAAATAACATTTTACAAAAAATCTTTGTTAAATAATTCGCAAACACTTCTAATTCATCAAAACTTTTAATCGGCAAAGGAAACTCTTCATTTGTAAAACTTGGTGTATTGGTATTGCTAGTGTTTATTTTCATTTGCAAATAATGAATTTGTTGTTGTAATTTATTTACTTTAAATTCAATTTTAGCTAGCATACAAATGATTGTTCTAAATTGTAAATATATTTCATCTTCCTTAATGTAGTTGTCTACTCTCTCAGATGGAGTAATAATTACAGGCTGCGTTGTTGAATCCAAACGTCCTAAAACTTAATTTGTAATGCTGTTGAACAATACATTGTCAAACTTACCACCATCAGTGTTACTGTCGATGTTTGACGTATAAGCAAGTATTTCCAAATACTTTTCTTTTTCCTCATAGGAATCTATAGTTCTTTTATAAGTGGCTTCTAAGTCATAATATGTATACTTGTCCGTTGGTGGGTTACACTACCGCTTCAACTTTTCAATTTTCGATGATTTAATGTTTTTAGGGTGTAGATACTTATTTTTGTTTTCATCGGTTGCCCATGAAGATGGCACTGCATCAGTGTTATTTTCGGATGTCCAGACAATTATGTCCCAAGACATTATTATAGCTGAAAAAAGTAAAAGCCAGTAAGTAAAATCTAAGTTTATCTTTGAACAGTAATTCATTCTGATTATTTTGTCTTGAATTATTATTATTGTCATTAAATATAATCTCACGATCATTGTTATCGTTAGATGCAAGCACAATGTCGTGGGATGTATACAACAGACTAAAATCTGCCCACACGTTTTCTCTAAACCTATTAATGCTATCGTCTCCTTCAATACTAGAATTAAGATTATTACTTGGTTCTGCACTAAAGTTTAATGAATGCAAAGGTATTTCATTCGGGTTTGAAAAATGTACCGGACCCATTTCGATAGATTTAATTGTTTTTAAAATTTTTGTTTGTGAATCATTATAAATTAGTTGCGCTTTTCGTTTTAGGAAGATATGCTTCACAGAGGCACTTTTATTATTCATGTCTAGTCTAATTAATAAAAACGTACACTAACCTGTAGCAATGAAAACTCTGCAACCTACAACAAAACACACATCAGAAATAAAATTACATAAATCTTAACTTACCTAAAAATGTTGTATTCCAATTTTGCACCTTCAAGAATCAACAATCAAGGTAACAAGTTAGTTGGTTAAGTGAATCTCGCTCGACTTCGACATGCGTCAACCGCCAAAATTCGCGCAGTTCATGCAGAGCTCATGCGTGCTATGCGCTAACTTCGTTCAGTCCCGCGTGAACGAAAATTTTTGAAGGGGAAATTCAAAGTTATTGGAGTCCAACAAATGTCAAATTTATAGATCATAAACAGAAAATTACCAGAAACATCTAGTTTAATTGAGTTTACTTATTTTAAATGGCCGGTTGCTTAAACTTAATCTATGCTTAAAACTTTAGATACAATTGTTGAAATTAATTAAAAGTAAGTATTTGCTTCAAGTGTAAGTAAAAGCAAATTATTGGATATTTGTATGGATTGCTAGCGTTTTTTCATAGTTACATTTTACTCTGACTTGAAACAAATACTTAAGTTTTATTAATATGGGCCATTGATTGTTTTTAAGCATTACTTAAGTTAAAGTTGTGAGCGGTGCAACCGGCCATTAGAAACATATGTGTCCCACACAAACCAATTTTTAAACGATGATACAATTTTTAGCAATCACGGGAAAAAATATTGCTTTAACATTAAATAACAAATTAAACAAAACATCACCGAATAATATTGGACGAATAATAACCGTACAATCAGTGGCGGAACTTCAAATTTTGGTCCCCCGCAAAATTTTTTTTTTGCCCTTTCAATAAGTTGAATAACAAATTTTTGTTGATAAAATAACATCAATAATTTTGTTCCTTCTAAATATATTAAAATAAATAAAATAAATTTATTTATCACTTCGCTTTACTATAATTTATTATACCGATTATATAAAGTCCGTCCGACATATGAGTGCAGATTTCGTCTATCGATTTATTTAGAATATGTAACTGGCAGGATCATTGTGTATAGTTAAGGCTGTAGAAAAATGCCGTGGTTGATAAAATCCCACAGATGGAGTTGCTGTGCAAGTTAATTAATATTCATGGTTAGCACCTTATTAGTCATTACTCGTGACATTCTGTGAATTTAAATAACCAATCGAACGCCGATACGTTAGCGGTTCGTTTAAATTATAGATTTTCTTTAGTTCGGGTTGCATTTTTCCAACATTAAATATTTTTAAACAGTTAAACAAAATCGTACAATACTTTCATTAATCTATTTAGGTATGCTATTGCCTTTACGTTAAAAAGCTTAATTACATTATAATTTAGTTTGACAACGCCATATTTTGAAAATTATAAACATTACTTTATTAGTCACTTTAATATGTTAGTGGCAATATTTCAAACCAGTATCTTGTATAGTTTTCAAATGCAACGAATCCACTGAATTGATCTACAGCCTCAAGTCGTTACTCCTGCACTGCACTTCATAAGTCGGGCGATTGCGCCCATAATGTGTTTAGAATTTTACGACTTGAAATAAATTTTAATTAATAGTTGCGTTACATGTTTAAAAGTGTAAGTATATAAAAAAAATGAAAATGGAGTAAGTGATACAATAATAAAATATTTTCGATAATTATTCAAATATCTTTCGTCGGGCTTTGGTCTCGGCGAAAACTTTGATGACATCTTTTAACTCCAATTTTGAGGCTTCTTCTGCTTCTATTGCCAAAATAGCTAGATCACTTAGCCTTTTCTCAGTCATTGTTGTACGCATGAAATTTTTATAATTTTTAGCTTCGAAAATGATCTTTCCGATGTTGCAGTGGTTACTGGTATGGTTAAGAACAACAATAAAACACTTATTACACTACTGTGGCACGAACCAATTACACTATATTTTATAATTAACAACTCGGCTAACTCTTTTATTGTTTTCAGTTTGCTAATTTCGGTTTTCAAAATGGACATTAAATTCACAATTTGGATAATAAAATCACCAGAGATATCCTCTTTGTAATGTTGAATGAGAATGTTCGAGTATCGTTCAAGTTCATCGATTGAAAGTGTCACCAATTTTTGAGGATTTAAAAAAGTTAAAAGTTCCCAAACTTTGTACAAACCATTGAATCTATCATTCAACTGCACACATACAACGTCAAAAATTTTGAGATAAATGTTCACTTTTAAAGTGTTCCTCGTCACTTTCAAAACGGTGATCCAAAGCAAGTTCATCAAAATTGCGTTTAGGCATCGTTCTTCTTTTTTAAACTCCTCATTTATGCCCCATTTTTAGCTTGTTCCAATGCTTCATTTTTAATAGTTATGTACTCATTTCTCAATTTACTTAGAGTACTATAAATATGTTTTAAGGACTCGATAGCTCTTGAAATATCTATATCTTGAGCTTGTAATATTTTGATGCAAAATTTACTTGGCCCAATATTTTTTCCATCATAATACATTGAATTACAAACTCAAAAGAAGAAATTTTGTTCTTAATGTTTTTAGCTTGCTCAATTTCGTCTTTTCTATTGTTAGCACACAAAATGATCTTGTCCAGTGCTTTGATTATGTCAAAGTACCTTAATTTCACTGCTAGTAGAGAAGTTACTCGGCCAGCCCAGCGCGTTGGATTCAATCGTTTTAAAGTCATTTCACTATCTCCTGTTATATTTGTAAGTATGTCCCACCGCGGTAAGCTTTTACCAAAAATACATATATTTCCTCAATTATTGAAAAAAGGACTGAATTTCAACAGAACACTTTACGGCATCCTGAATTACTAAATTCAAATTGTGAGCCACGCAATGTATATAAGTAGCTTTTGGTTGTTTTTCTTTTATCAAAGCTTGACACCTTTATAAGTACTGCTCATAACAGATGCCCCGTCATAGCTTTGGCCGCGACACTTTAGAAAACTCAATCCGTTATTTTCAACTAAATTCACAATTTTTGACGTTATTCCAGCAGCTGAGTGATCGTGTATTTCAGTAAATCCTAAAAATGATTCCTTTATTTCTACTGCAAGTGGATCTCCATTGCTATTTTTAATAATTTCCACATATCTCACTACTTGGCTTAACTGATCCTTTTGCTCAAATCTTGTGTAGTGTCGATCATCATAGCAAAAAATGGAGCTCGTTCAATTTTCGAAATTAATGATGATTTTACTTTATTACTCAAAATATTTATGATTTCATCTTGTATCTGATGACTTAAATATTTTGTTGCACCCTTCGGCAAGTTAATAACTTGTTTTAAGACATCATCATATTTAGCAATCAGTTGAACCATTGATAAGAAATTTCCATTATATGTTTCTGTGAAAGATTCACGATGACCACGGAATGCCACACAATTTTTGCTAACGTTAATGTGATGTTAATCAGCCGTTCTAACACTTGACTCCAAAAGCATGTTTCGTATCTAATTTTGTCTTCCAACTCTTTGTCGATTAGTTTATTCGCATTGTGCTTCCAATTTTCATAAATATAACATGCTGATAAATGTGACTGTGATGTTTCGTGAACTTGAATCTTCGCACTCAACCCCTTCCAGTCTCTAATACCCTGTTGCCGCCAATTTCGCGCTTTCGCATTGGAAAAAGCCAACAAGGTTCACAATATACGGAATCAAGTACCATGGAATAACACAACCATTGCCTATCAACCAATCCATACGGTGTTACTTTCTTGTAATACAAACTTGAAAATTTTCTATTGTTTTGAGTAGGATCCTTCGGGAATGGGCCCATTGGACGACAAGAGGGTGTGTTAATAATACACCTTTTTAATTCTGTAGATAAATCTTGATTCTGAAAGTAGCCAATGTCATTTACAAAATCATTTGCGCTACTTTGCGGTTATTTGGCGGGATCTTCAGTATCACAATGTATTGTATTGCTGACTAGATGGAGAGAACTTGTACTGGGAACATCAGTTTGTAAATCCGTGTCTGGGGCATTTACGGGATCAGACGGTATAATTTGCACATTTACTAACGTCTCGTCTTTATCAAACTCACAATCAGTTACATTTAATTGTGAAGAAAAAAATGTGTAATTTTGGTAGTTTCGCTTTAGCAGTTTCCAGTTTTTTCTGCTTGCGTTTTTTGCTGCACCACTTGTTAAACTTAATTGTTTGTCCTCCATATTTTCTATATCTACCGTACTAACACTTAAACTCTAAACTGTCAACGTTCACCACCTTATACCTAATCACTAACTAATTAAAATGTTTTTTAAAGTGTCTATGCTACACTTTGCTTACTAAATTGTTTGGTTTGGTTATTAAAAATGTCCAGTACTATAACTACTATATATACAAGTACCAATATGTAAATAACAACACTTTCGTCAAAAAAAAGATAAAGATATTGAAAGTCAATCGCCGGAGAATGGACCTGCACCTTTCTATATCTACTGTTTAGTTGACTTCAAGTAAAAATGGAATGGTAAAAATAAACTGGATGGGATTGTGGGGTATAGATACGAGGTATAAGGCAGGTACACTCTCCTCCTCCCTTCACGTTAAAAAAAAATCGTCTACAATTTCTTATTCACACAGTAGTCTGTTTATTAATTCTACGAACTTCACTGTTTATGCACAATCAACACTCTCACTGCCAGTTGTGCATAGTTCACAAGATTTGTTATCGAATATTTACAAACAAGACGGGCATTCATACACTCATTGTTCAATGTAAAAGCAATTCATTAATTGTTAATAAAAGATATTGGTTTTAGAAACTTTATACTGAAATTAACCTTTTAATTGTATTTCTTATTCAAATAAAAACCTTTAATATAAATTCATGTTTGAAAACATTTTCGATTTAATAAACAAAATTTTATTTATAAAAAAAAATAACTTTTCACTGCAGTATGTTATTCAGAAATTCTCGAAGAAATTGTAATCCTTACCTATAATAACAAAAACGTAAACCTTTTTTAAAGTCGGCACTACTAAGTAAAAAGTAAACAGATATCCTTCAATCAACGTCAACAGTAATAGCCAAAATAGGTGATTAGAGAATACGAAAATACTTTTAATCTTTTGCCAGGGTCAACCATAAACATTAGGTAAACACCCTGTTCGGGCCCTTTATTTAGGATATTTTATACACTTAGTAAAAGCTCCGTTTATTAGAAGCAATTGCAATTTTTAGCAGACATATTCAACTAACTCGATAACGATACTTCACCTCCACATCTTACATAAAACATGTGAAAAAAATTTTTAAGTCAAATTTTGTCGGCCCCCTAGGGACCTGGGCCCCCCGCACTGCGTCGTCTTGCTCTATGGTAGTTCCGCCACTGCGTACAATATCATAACGTCATTTCAATATAATATAATAACCATGTTGTATTACTATTCAAAAAGCAATATTGTGTAGGAAAGATTACTATATGTTCTTCCCAATATTTATTTTTGAATATTCCAAATGTATTTAAGTGCAATATCATCATAATCTTGCGGTAACATCAAACTCAATATAACAATATTCAAATATTTCCACAATCTATTTACGATTGATTTACGACAATGGGTTCTATTGGGGTTTCTGTTTACTTGACTATTTTTTTCGATTATAATTTTTCATATTCGTAATTTTATTATATAATTACTCAGCACTCTTATTAACACTAGATTCTTTTAAAATTTTTGTCAATTTATTAATCAATTATTATTTTTATGTACCGACCGACATGGTTCTTGCGCCTTAACTTCAGAATCTCCCCATAATTTACGGTCACTCCTATTTATAGAATCGTGTAAAGCGTGTCGGATCCTTTTGCGAAAATCATCCATTTTTGCCGAATTAATTTTCAAAAAGTTGTTCAACTATTGGTATCAACTGAAAGTGCGAATAATTCTAAGCAGAAAATGTTATGTTTTGTGTCTTACGCTGTAAGTGATATTCTTAATCAAAAATCCACATTTTGTTTGACTATTTTCATTAATATTATTTGATTTAATTCCGGGTTATTTCAACTTTTTTTTATGATTCCCAGACCCTTAAAATGTGCAATTATTTGTCAAAAATTGTTTAGAAATTAAATAAAAGTTTTTAGGCGTTTTTAATACAAATAAAAAATATGGAAACAAAACTTTTTCAATAATACTTTGTTCAATGAGTAATTGACGAGGTACGATTATTTTCATTTAATAGTAAGAATATTATTGTCTTCCATACACAAAATTATATTGCAAAAGTTGAGGTAAATTATATCTCTACAACGTGTACTTTAATGAACGATCGTACTTCATAATTAACAAACTCATCAATAAATTAAATTTCAAGTTACAAAACCTAATATATACGTATTTGCAATGTATTTTGTATATAACGACAAAGTGATTGTGTGTCAGATAGTTTATTCCAAGTATACAAAAGTTATATTTCAATTATTAGAAATTTGTTATTATTAAAGCGTAATGGAATGTAATTATTATCGACTGAAACGTTACGTAGCAGGTTGTAAATTGGCTTTTAATCATTCTTTTTACAAGATTGATTATTAATTGAGTAATTAATCAGGAAGAGATCTGCTTTCACCGAATATTACAGTTTATAAAATAGCAATTATTTGATGGGACAGTTTTTGGAAACGCTATTACAATCTAGACAAACAATTGTGCAAACGTCCTACAATCATTCATCATACTAACAAAAATTCGCAAAATACACGATGAAATCTCACATAAAAATGCATTTTGAAGAATTGCTTCTACTCAACAAATACGTGTTCCAAAAATTATATATTTGAATTTTATGCAAGAACGGAGACATCTTTTAACGTGCACTTTATAATTTTCAGTAACTGTGTTGTTTCTAGATATTGCAAAAATACCAAATCAAATTATGCAATTATATCTTCAGTACTATTGTTCATACTTCTGTCGCATTGTGTTCAGAAATAGTACTTATTTATGTAATTATCTGTATATTTTATGTCACGTCACAACATGATCATTGCCACATCATCATCCTCCGCCATTTTTACTAAAATTCCATAAATAATAAGGTAAATGTAGTTTAACAATTATAAAAATTACGTTTATAAAAATTGATAAAATGTTACTGATGGTGTGTATCAAATTATTTTGTTGTATTTTTTTAAAAAATTTATAAAATGTTGCTAAAATTAGCAAAGTTGATGAATTGATATGAGCGAGACTTGAATATATTACGAAACAATAAAAATTTTATGAATCGATACTGAAAAATTTAGAATAAAGCATTGAATTATCTAACTTCTTATACGTTTCTACTTAATAAATTAATATTTATTCAAATAACATCAGACAAAATAAGTACTGTAAAATTTTCTAAAATCCTTTCAATAAAACTCTATTAAAAAAAAATTGTTGCGATCTGCGGTTATGGCCATGAGGATAACAAACTACGTTAAAACAAATATTTATTTCACAAACAGAACTGCCGTACTCGGCGATTGAATAGTAACTGAAACTGCTAACAATACCACACAATACTATATTAAAACGTGGACATAAATTTTTAATATTTTACAAACATTGTTTTGGCAAATTTAGAAACTTCTTGAATAATGGACGAAGATGGACCATTTTTCTCTTAAATTTTTCTTACGTACCTACTCAGAGAAAATAAAAATATTAGTGTTTTAATTTTCAATTTTGCATTTAAATAATGTATATATTATATATTTTTTTATAGTTATATTATTGTATAGTGTTTTAGAGAGCGTCTTATTCACGCAAGAACGCGACAAAAACTCAAATACAATACAACGTTTTGTCCACAATTACTCTCATTTTGAATCAGAAGTGCAGGAATTCCATTTGATTTCATCAAAAAATTATCTGACATTTCGCTCGTATAACGGCTGTCACCTCAAAAATTATTGAAATTTTGCATTAACTAAAAAAATATCGGAAGGTGTTTAATGAATGAATAGTACCGGTGAATCTTCTTGGGAAAGTTCAATTCCAGCAACGGATGAACTGGATAAAAGATTAAATGTAGTTTTTCATGCCTCCAGTCATTATTGACAGTTTTGTAGGATTCAAAATCGGCCAGGAACATCAAATTCCCAGCCTAGACCTTAAAAAATGACATTTGGTAAAATTCCCCAGAGAGCGGGGTGGCATCATTGTTACTTTTTTTTTAAACGTCAACAAAACGGACACAAAAGAGAAAAGCATCCAATGCTTAGTAAACAAATAAACGTTGATTTTTATAGAATCCTCACCCAGATGTAACCGTAACGTTAATGTATGTACCAATTAACCTCAACTAATGTGATTACTTTTTAGGTTATGTGTGGTGGGTTGGGAAGCAATTAATTTTGAATATTTTTCAATGTTGATGTCTTTAATATTCAGATTTGATTTTAACATTGAAAATATGAACCAAAGTATTGCGGAATTTTATTTTATTTCTCATCAAAATATGCAAGAAGAACATACTTGTTGTAAATGTTAGTGGTACTATTACTATCGCACAATTTCTTAAATTCTTCATATGCTTTCCAGTACAGATTTTGCTGGTAATAAATTATTACTCACTGCTTCCGCTGTATCTTTTATGTGAGCTGGTGTTTCCATACTTCGTTTAAATTTGAAAATCAAGTAAATATGCAGTGACAAGTGGGTACCAACCAGAAAAAAATAAATGCTTAGAAATAAATTGTTGAACTAAATAATAATTTTGTAACTATTTTGAGATTTGTCGGCATAAAAATTTTGTGGATTACACGTTCAGAAATTATAGTATAGTATCCTACACAATAACGGCCATCTCCATATACCGGTCAGTTTTGCAGCAAATTTTAGTGACCGCTATTTAGAGGTTTTACTGTAATTCAATATTGATTACATAAATATTGTGTCATTATATCTTCATCATTAAGTATTTTTCATCAAGCGCATCCAAAATAAACCTTCCAGTTTCAGTTTTTGAAAGTGTTTTACCTTTTTTGGTTTAAACCTCGCAGCCTTTACCCTCAAAAAAAGGTTTTAATTTTGAAAATGAATTAATATGGGTGCTTTGCTTTATTGTGAATGAAACCTAGGTATGAATACTGTGACCACAGTGTAGAAGATTTTAGCACCTTGGCGTCTTCTGTGAAAAAAGCTAGCAAAACATTTTTAGTAATTTTCTCATTTTTATGGATCTTTGTTTATTACATGAAAGCAATAAATTGTTTTTCATATTTTTCTATTAATTTTGCATGTAAGAGATCCAATATTGCTGTTTTTGCGATATTCTTTAGTTTAGGTGGTATGACGTACTCCTAATGATATTTAACCAAACACACAAAATTAAGATCACAGACGTACATTTCTTATTAATCAGCACAAATTAATTTCTATTAAGGTTTTACCTAGGTACTGCCTATTATTGTCACTATGTAAATTCTCCAATACCGTAACTCAGGGGTGGAGTGGGTGATTCTGATCGATGTACGTCAAACAAACAAACAAATTACAACTAAGGGCGCCAGGGGCACACCCAGTATTAGATAAGTTTGAACCAAATTACCATAATCTGTATGAAGTACCGAAACCAGGACATAAATCAAAATCGATTTAAACTTGGCTGCAGTTCAAAGATAATGTCTGAGACAAACATGCGACTTCGTCGTTGTCATCAAAAATGCTTGAGTACCAACTAATACTACAAATTTTTTGGCCTTCTAAACCGTAAAGCGCATTTTTCAGTTGTTTATACTTGTCTTAAAACTTTGATTTTTATACACAATGCGTTTTCTATGCTGTAAAGTACAGCTACTATGCGGTAAAGTACGGCTACTATGCGGTAAAGTAGTAGCTGATTTATCTGCTATTAGGGAACGTTTTAAAATAAACTAAGTATAAAATCCAATAAATTAATTATAAAAAATAACTTTACACCATATTTGACTTGATAATGTACAGAATAAAGGCGCATTTAATTTTGTTATTGATGATGATATTGATGACGCCATCTATACGTCAATTAAACAAATGAACTAACACATATTACGTAATGTATGTCAAAATTCCAAGATGTGTTGTTACTGAACAAACACAGATCACCAAAAGCGGTATAAAAAATAAACTACTGTCGCATATAAACACTCAGTTATCAAAATAAAAGAAATTTACTCGTAGACATATTGCTAAAACGTAGAGCTTTCGAACCACAAAAGTTATTACTTTTAAAACCATTCCAGAACTCACTAGATATAAAATTTACAGCTGCAGGAGTCTATCGTGTAAACGCTAACACTAACCCTAAGAAACATAATAGTTCATACGTTTTGATACTGCTTCTAAAAAATTATCACACGAACACTGCGTGATTATTCCAGAAGTTAGTTGTTGGAACTACTGTATCTATTTAATCTAGATATTATTGTTGCTACGTTTTTCATTTGTAATTAATTAGTTTTAAAATACAATTTATACTATCAATAATAAAATGAGTGCTATCTGGAAGTTTGAGAGGGTATGAATTACTGTGCTCATAAACAAAGATTGTGGGTTTTAAAAACAAAATGTTTTTTTGTTATTGTAGAGTGCTGTATCATTACATTTTACATTTAATTCAGATAAATAAACGCAGAAATAATCTACAAGATATAAGATTAACTGACATGTACCTTTACAAATTTGTATTTTGTAAACAGGTCATTGGTTTGGAATTGATTTAATTTATTTAGTAGTATTTTTTAATATTATTGGTATATTAAATTAGTCTAGTTTTTTTAATCATTGCCAGGGTAATAAATAATATTTTGTGTTCATTTAAATAAAAATTGAAAATTTGATGTTTCTGGATCAAAACGTCTCAGAATTTATTATGTGAAAAAAAATTAGCAATATGAAAGTTTAGTTAAAGTTTTATGTTTAATTAGTATAAATTGAAACTAAATTCAATTATATTAGATATCTTAGTAAAATGTTTTCAAGCAGATATGGTATTTTCACGACAGACCCTAATTTACACAATTAAGACTTAATTGTAGACTAAAAATCTTGTCTCGATGTTTTATTTCGGCAGTGTACGCAACTTGTGAAAATCCACAAATTACTCAGATGCAACCCACGAACTACTATAAGTTCCTTTTGACACCTATTGATTGCTATTGTTACAAATATTTCTTAGAATGGTTTTAATTTAATATTGTCTAATGTTCTTATAGTTTAAATATGGGGTTGTGTCTACACCAAAATTGATTCCTTCTAAAAACTCTCACATATATTTCAAGTGCTTTTAGTAATTGTTTGTTACAATGTAACACTAACATATCACTTGAAATAAGTAGCAATTTTAAACTTAAACTAAAGTTTGGTCGTGTTTCCTGCATTAATTTTACAAATGTTTGCTAAAATAATCTGTCAACATAAAACAATCTGAGATCTGAGATGTAGGTGTTGATTTTCTACGGACTAAGTATTTACCAACAAACTCAATTCTATTATCACCACATGCGACAAATCCACTGAATACTACAAATATAACAACATATTGAAATGAACAATTATAAATTTATTAATATCATTACTATTGTGTATTTGAGAATTTTAGTATATTATTTTCTAAGGTTTATTTGAAATAATCTACTAATACAAAATAATGAAAAACATCTATTACTCGCATGTTTTTTTTTTTCTGTGATGAGTTGTAAATTCAAAAGTTTTGACGTATTTATAGTTTTAATAATGTAAAGTTAAGCAAAAACTACACTGAAAGATGTATTAAGATAAATCATTAAGCAAAATATTATGTACGATATGTATTGCAAAAAATCGGAAAAAGAAATTCAAATTCTTCCTGTGCACAATCCGTATTTGCAGAATTAGAGTTGAAGCATTTTATTGCTTTGACAAACGTGATCCGCACATATTATATAAAATGTTGCGAATTTACACACCCTTCAAGCATAATTAAAATTTAGCATACTTTTCTAAAAAAAACATAGTTTGCATAAATGGAACGTAAAAATTGGAATTTTCATAGAGGTTAATGCAAATACATTTAAACCTAGAAAGTTAATGAGATTACGAAACTCGCAGCTTACGATGCGAAAAAAGTTGCTTTAACAACCTCACGTGAATATAAATTTCCATATAAACTGTTAAAAATTAATATTAATAAAGATCAACGAACTTTTTGTAGATTCACAAAAAGAAATACAAAATTTACGTGTAAATTAGAATTTGGGGTACTTACCCGTTGAAGCAAATATAGTAACAATGGTTGTCGTTAAAAGCAATTCCTCAAATAATACCATTTTTAAACGCTAATTATAATTGTGTTTAATGGACATTGTTTGTAGATAAATCTTGTTGGATTGAAAGTTTTCTTATAATTTCTGAAACAACAGTAGAAAATTAGTAAATTAAATTTATTTTCTTATAATATAGCATTATAGAATAAACAAAGACATACGCTTACTGACAAATATGTTTTTAAGAATAATTGAGATTAATACAAATCGTGAATAAAAAACAATTTTGAATGCCATATAAGTTTGATGGTTTTCTATTTATAGATATCTGTTCACAAACACTTCATTGTATTTTTTCTTATAAGTACAATTATAAACATTTTTAAATTGATCTCAGGTGTAAGGTTATATTTAAAAAAAAATTACTTGCCCTCGCACACATTAATAATTAACTCCAGCAGCTATATATATACTTATAACGAATTCTATCCCATAAAAATGACATTATCAATAATGGAAGTAGCTAAAAATATGTGTACACAATAATAATAATAATAATAGTCATAATTTGAGCCTTTCCACTTAGTAGAATATTTAATATTGTCATTTAAAGATAAAACTAATAATATCTAATAAAAATTGAAATACTTTAACGTACCGACAGCTTTAAACATAGGAAAATGTTAAAGTTTGTGAGTGTGCAACTTAGTGTATGTAATATGAAAACTTTTAAAACTTGAAGTAACAGAATGCCATTGAAAGATATAAAATCAGCACCGAAAACGAGGTTGTCAATCTTTTCCAAATAGTTTTTCACGCTACATAATGTAAATAATTTTGTTCTGTAAATAACATTTTTATCAACATCGCGACCATAAATAATTTTTTACAGTCACTTTTAAATTTAGCAAAATGCTTAAATAAAAATTAATAGTAGTAACACGCAATACCTTGTAACGTTAAGTAACAAACATGCATAAAATATCTTTACTACTAACGTACATGCTATATAACACGATAAAATTGTAATATTAAATTTAGTTGATTTAATTGCAAGCAACATTATATTGTGGATTTGGGAAAGTAGGCTAGATCTTGAATTTACATTATGTTGGAAAAATCTAAAAGTACGAATTATATTTTATTTGCAGACCAGGGCCTTACTTCACCAACATTGCTTTACACTTTGCTTCTTGCAGTTTGCGAAAATTGAAAAGTATAAAGTTTTTGTATTCCACGATCAATATTGTAAAGTACTTTGCAGAATCGATCAAAATTTTATGTTTTTGCCGACTTTTCAAGCATGAGCGGAAAAAGAAAAGAGATTTTAGCCAAAAAGTCGGCAGTTCTAGAAGAAATAAAATGTAACAAAACTATAAATCTCGTGAGTTTTAAGAGAAATAAAGTGAGGGTTAGTTATAAAACCAACACATGGCAAAAGAACCTAGACAAGGCGAAATCCTTAGGTTTTGCAAATAACGACCGTAACTAGACTTACGCTAGGGACTCGCTGTTCAGGGTTTGGAATAGTCGTTTCATTGTAAATATTAAGTAGATTTAGTTAAAGAGATAACTTCAGGGGCACTGGAACTAGAGGGGGCTCTGATAAGAAATTTGACCAAGTCGGTCTGGCAATTTTCAGTCTCATTTGACGGTTATAGGGTTATGTTGTGGGACGCTCGTTTGTTATGTTCATTGTTACAAAGTCCGCCTTTAAAGTACTTTTCATCTTTACTATAGTACATGAGAAACAAAGATAGTTATACAGACTGTTGGCCGTAATGCAAGCTTGATTTTCAATAACTAGATAATAGATGTTATGTTATAAATATACATACATATTTAGCTCCACTTATCGATTATGAATATAGTTACCTTTAAGCTAAGTTGGTAACAATGTATATAAAACGGATATACTTTACGTTTTTATGAATTATTATGTATTTATCTACTTTACGTTCAATAAATGTTACTACTGCTACTTATTACTGCTTACAACAAACATAACAATAGAGACCAATTTTTAAATGACCGACGAACTGTATCACAGTGTGTATAACCAGCTTTGTTTCTCATATACTTTAGTAAAGACAGAAAGTATAAATAACAAAGAACGTCCCACAGAATAATCTTATAACCGCTAGATAAAACTGAACAGACTATATTATACCGGAAAAGGATTCCCCAATATTAGATGGACTGGATCTGCCAAAATCAGACGGGGGGACATTAATACAAAATAGTAATAGGTACTTTTTATGTTTTTTAACAATTTACTTTAAATACTAAAGTGGTATTTATTGTTTGTCTAACAATGAAATTTGTGAACCCAACAGAACTCGCAGTCATCTCCTCAAAAAAATAATAAAAGTTTCAAGAAGAAGGAGAAGGTGCATAATTATCAGTTGGTAAAGGATATATTGAAAAGTAGCCATTGACTTAGAATACAATTACAAGAAGTACTTAGAATTACAATTTACAAAAAAATACTGGGAGCTCTTAAATTGGAAAGGGAGTTGGTTTTAACACCTTCAAAGTTTACCGACGAGTTATTAAAAATTGAATAAAATATCATCATTAATTGGATTTCATTCGTCGTCTCTGCCCACTGTTTTAACAATATTATGTAATGTCGCGCATGCTTTTTGAAGTCTTAGTCTCAAGTGATTCAAACAAGGAAACTTTTCTTCTAGAATAACATATGAATCTTTCACTAATTAATTAAAATATTGAACAATTATAGTTAACAACATATAACACAAGAAACAATGTTTCTTTTGTTCTTTATTCTGATATGAAAACTACTAGCCTCAAGATAAGAATGAACGTGTAGGTTTGTAAAGTACCAAAAGTTTATAAACAAGTGCCATTAATGACAAGTAATTATCCAAGTTAAAATTACGATGGAAGTTGACAAACAAAGAACAAAAGAGACAATGCCGATTGTAAAGGCACAATTATCCTGACATTTTTTAAGGCTGGAGTTTCGTTATAAGAAACTTTTTAATTCTACTATATTGTGAAGACACTCCAAAGTTAAAATTGGCATGCAAAATCTATAGACTTTTTGCTTGGTACTAACATATTTTATATTGCAATTAAATCGAAAATAAATAAGATATTTGCCAATCAAAATAATCAAATTCAATATAGTGTTATACTCTTCTATTAAAGCATTGTAGAAGTAATCGATGGTTTTTGAAATACACTCAGTACCACCAATTTATGTTTAAAATTATTATGTCACGCAATGGTCGCGCTATAAAACATAACTGCAGCTTTTACACTTGCAGTTGCTTGTTTTCACAAACAGTCGTTTGTCTCAACACTAAATTTGGAAATTCCATCGTATCAACCGAATTTATAAAAAACATAATTATTTTATAACCATTTCCATTCCAAAAAGATGGATGTTATACATTTTTATACAACTTTATTTAAATTACCTAGTTACATATTATATGCATATTAGGGGTCTTTTGTAACATAATTAATTAAAAAAAACAACATATGATTTAAATTGTATTGTAAAGTGTAAACATACAATACAAACACAGTTCATGCTAGAAAATTAAAATAGACTAAAACCTAAAAATAGCAGCTCGCAACGAACTTCACATCAACTACCAAACTCTATCAAAATCGTTTTTATAGTTTTTGTTAAAAGAATAGAAGATTTAACCTAACTTTTTCATCCAACAACTGTAGAAGATCAAATTCAGAGAAAGATCTTGGAAAACGTGACCAAAAATATTGGTTTTTATATTGTAAATTAAGATTGAGATTGTCAAAAACAAAATCTCTAGTAACCCAAATCACTAACACTACACTCCAGATGACTTTAATGTAAAAATTGAAATATACTTATGCTGTTGCGTGGGGAAAAACTTAAAACTTAATAGAAAAACGCCAAACAAGTTTCACACCAACAAGGTGTTTAATCGGTTTAACACAACCGTGGTAGCAATTTTAGTAACGCAGTTTCTTTGAGTTCCTAAAATATAGAAACTTGGATTCCGACACTTCAAATCTTTACTCCTTTTGTTCAATATAATGTAACGAGCCAAACACTTTTCGTAGAAAAGTTTTAATTTCCTCACCAATGGTTTGACCATAAATTATCATCGTAAGATACTTCTTCTATAAAAAAATTTGTCAGTAGTAAATGAATGATGTGATGATGAGCCCCAGAATATTTAATTTAAGTTACTCCACGTCCACGTCACCTACATTATCGCACAAGTAACTTTTACAATGTGTGTGAGAACCAAACCTACGATTAATTGTATTTCGGATATGCTTTTTAGAGTATTTATATCTCCGTATGCGTTAGCACAAATTGCTTTTCGAGCAGTTTTATACTACAGTTGTTTAATGGTCGTGCCTGTTAACATTTTTTGGACAGATACGGTACCCCATTGACACAATTTTTAATTTTGTAGAAAATTTTTTATAAGAATTGCAAGTAATGTATCATGATACTGTTGTTGGATCCTTGTTTCATAATATCGGCTTTTGTAGATCAATAAGAACCTTAAGATTATTATCTTCCGGGTTGAGCCGTGTTCGTCCTTCCTTCCTACGTTCTCTGCTTGACATTTCGCTAACCATGCTGTTAGCTTCTTCAGAAGTTACTCTAAAGACTGATGATGTTGTCTTCTGCTTCTCGTTATATACCTATGTTCCGTTACGGTTGGTAGAGGTCGATCAGTGACGGGTGGTTGGGTTTCGATGGTTGGTTGATCTTCTGTTTGGTATCGACTAATTTTGTGGCGACATTTGTTTTCTTTGTTTTTGTGAAGAGTTAGTTTCCACGTGTTGCTTAATCGGTAACCATCTTCTCGATTGAAGTTGTTTTTATTTTTCATAATTTCTAAGGATTCTCTGATTATCCTTGGATAGTAGTTGTTAGTCCTTGATAGAACTTTAGCTTCCTCGAAGTTGATGATGTGTTTTCCTTTTTCGTGTAGATGTTCTGCGATTGCTGATTTATCTACCGCTCTGGACTTGGCGTCTCGGTGATGTTCTTTTAATCTACATTTTATGTTGCGTCCGGTTTGACCAATGTAGACCTTTCCACATGAACAATCAATTTGGTAGACCCCTTTTGTTGAGAGTTTCGGCAGGTTATCTTTATTAGAAGGTAGTAGTTGCTGGATTTTTCTAACCGTTCCAAACCTGACACCGATATTCTTCTTCTCCAATGATTTTCTTAATTTGTCAGTTACTCCAGCAATGAATGGCAAACGAGCGTAGGTGGTGACCTGTTCCTTCTCTTTTTCGGATTTCCTGCGACAGGCGGCTCTTATTTGTTTCTGGTATAGCCGTTCTTCATTAGGGCTTGTTGGACGTGTCGAAGTTCTTCTGCCTTGTGAACCTCGTCAGGAATCTTGTTAGCTCTATGCAATAAAGTTTTGATTAGAGACCGCTTCTGCTGTGGATGATGGTGTGATGTGGCATGGAGGTATCGGTCGGTGTGTGTCTTTTTACGATATACACTATGAGCCAACTTGTTGTTATCCCCTCGTTTCACTAGAACATCCAGGAAGGGAAGCTCCTTATTCTCTTCTGTCTCCATGGTAAACTTGATCCTTTCGTGCTGAGTGTTGAGGTGGTTAAGAAATACAGTAAGTGCTTTTTTCCATGAGGCCATATGACAAAGGTATCGTCCACGTATCTGAACCAGCATTTCGGTTTCTGTTCGCTGGATTGAATGGCTTCTTGCTCGAATGCTTCCATAAAGATATTCGCAATAACCGGTGATAATGGTGATCCCATGGCTGCACCTGATTTTTGTTCGTAGAAATCTCCGTTCCATAGAAAGTAAGTTGTATTCAGACATATTCTTGCTAGCTCTGGTATGTCTTCTCTTAACCCATGGGTTGTGCACAGTTGTTTTATGATGTTATGTGTATCGTCGACTGGTACGTTAGTGAATAGCGATTCTACATCAAAACTAACTAGTATATCGTCATTGGTTACTTCCAGAGTCATCAGTAATTCGACGAAGTGTTCGGAGTTCTTCACAAAAGATTCAGTTCTTCCCACGTACGGTTGTAGAAACTTAGCCACGTAACGGGCCAGTTCATAAGTTGGAGATCCACATGTGCTGACAATTGGCCTTAGGGGGTTACCAAATTTGTGAATTTTTGGTAATCCGTATAGTCTAGGTGGTCTGGTCCCAGAAGGTAGCAGTTGACGATGTTGATCGACTGGTATAGCTGAATGTTTGATTGCGGCTCTCGTTTGTTTTTCAATTTTGTTGGTTGGATCTCCTTTAACTTGGTGTAAAGTTGTGGATCCAGTAGCAATTTGATTTTCATTTTGTAGTCTTCGGTGTTCATGACTACTGTAGCGTTGCCTTTATCTGCGCGTGTCACCATGATTTCTTGATTGCTTCTGAGTTCTTTTAATGCAATTTCTTCTGCGCGAGTGATGTTCCTACGTGGAGCTTTGGAACGTTGTAAAATCCGGCAAGTCTCGTGGCGTATTTCCTCTGCTTCTTCAACTGGAAGCTTTCTGATGACACTTTCCACTTCTGCTATTATCTCTTCTGTGGGTATCTTGCTTGGAGCAATGGCGTAGTTCATCCCTTTGACAAAATTGATATGCAGTCTTCGGTGAGTGAGTAGTCCAACAAGTTTACAACTGTTTTGTTTTCGTCTAATTTACAGCTGGTTTGCTGGTGCTTGGTACTTAATTTCTCAAACTTCTTGATATGCCTGTTAGTGGTAGATTGTAGGTGGTATTCCCCATGTTCGTAGCTGATGCGATCTATGGTGTTCCATGTTTCTTTATCCAGTATACTGCTCAGTTGCAAATGTAGCTGGTATAGTTCTGTTGTCGGTATCGACCGATACCTCCATGCCACATCACACCATCATCCACAGCAGAAGCGGTCTCTAATCAAAACTTTATTGCATAGAGCTGACAAGATTCCTGACGAGGTTCACAAGGCAGAAGAACTTCGACACGTCCAACAAGCCTTAATGAAGAACGGCTATACAAGTCCAGAGCGGTATATAAATCAGCAATCGCAGAACATCTACACGAAAAAGAAAAACACATCATCAACTTCGAGGAAGCTAAAGTTCTATCAAGGACTAACAACAAATGTCGCCACAAAATTAGTCGATACCAAACAGAAGATCAACCAATCATCGAAACCCAACCACCCGTCACTAATCGACCTCTACCAACCGTAACGGAACATAGGTATATAACGAGGAGCAGAAGACAACATTATCAGTCTTTAGAGTAACTTCTGAAGAAGCTAACAGCATGGTTAGCGAAACGTCAAGCAGAGAACGTAGGAAGGAAGGACAAACACGGCTCAACCCGGAAGATAATAATCTTAGTGACAACAGCCGCGAAAGCTTACATTCATACAATAAGAACCTTGCCAATTTTTAAAACATATACTATGTTCATTAACGACAGCATTTTTATTTGCTGCTCTAGCACAAATTCAACAAAACTTATTTCTAATTCCAAGAGAAAGTAGTTTTCTTGTCCTTTTTCCTATAATCATACCCAATAAAAAAATATAATAAACCTTGATAGACAATAATTTTGTAAAACATGGTAGTACTCCGGAAGATGCATTGTAGTGCCCATAACATCTATTTCTTTTTTAACCACCCGCTATCTAAGTACACTGTAATGAATTGTATTACGTATTTGCCTACGTCTCCTTTTTCTAAGGCAAGTCTGTGGCTCTTCTTTTTCTGCATCTTCCATAACTTCGTATAATGACTCCTTCCACACCTACACGTTTTATTTTTACCTTACCCAAATATCATCAAAATATCATAAAAGTGAACATACATTTCCTACATTCCTGTATTAAAAAAACAAATATCTTGACATTGGAGGAACATCCATAACTGAAGGGGTTTCTGAAGAATGAGGGTATGTGCTACCAGTAGGAAGAACGCCACATACTGCGGCTTTATGTAAGGTATCCTTGTTTTCTGATTTTGGGTTTCTATACAATATTCTTTCATACACATGTTACATTTGTATACAATTTTGCTAACAAGCCCCTTTCTTAATTGTTGTAAATATTTTAAATTGCCCGCTGTACGCTTTGAGCGGTAGTTTTCGCGGAGGTTTAAAAGCTTACTTGTAAAACAATGTATATTAAGGATACGATTTCCATAAATATTAGTATTGTCTGAATCTACTTCAATTTCGAGAATGTAATCGGTTAGTTAAAATTAAGTATTTTAAGTAATTATAGTAGTTAAACAGTAAGAGTTCAACATCAAAGTATGTGATCTAGAACTCTTACAGCTTTTGATCGATCGCCATTGTGGTCATGACATGCTGATGTACTTACAATTGCAAGATGGCAACTCCGCCCTCCTATGACTGTTGATTGGAAAATTAGAGTGTAATTGTTTCATTGTGGTCATGACATGCTGATGTACTTACAATTGCAAGGTGGAGACTCCGCCCCCCTATGACTGTTGATTTTGATTGGGTAATTAGAGGTAATTGTTCCATTGAGGTCAATACATATGCGTGTGATTACAAGATGGTGATTTTGGGACTCCGCTCCTATGGCTGTTGATTTGGATTGGACCGTCGAAAAAAAGATGGACGTGATAAAAAAGAGAACGATGGTCGTTATCTGTATTTAATGAAACTATGACGGATGCCTTCCATGTTGAAACACGGGACTCCATCTTTCTTCATCGTATTTTGTTCATCTCTTTCTCTCTCTCTCTCTTTCTCTCTTCTCTCTCTCTCACACACACACACACACACACACACACACACACAGTTTGAACGTGTGGAACTCAAAATTCAAACAAGATGGCAATCGAAAAGACGGTTTCTGATAAAAAAAAGAGAACGATAGTCGTTATCTGTATTTAATTAAACTATGACGGATGCCTTGCATGTTGAAACACGGGAATATATCCTTCTTCATCGTATTTTGTTCATCTCTCTCTCTCGCAGTCTGAACGTGCAGGTGTTCTATCCATGCAAGTTGAAACTCAAGACTCTATCTTGGATTTTGTTCATCTCTCTCTCTCACGGTCTAAATGTGCAGGTGTTCTACTCACATATGTATAAGATGTAAATTTTGTCCCACCCTAAGATAGAATAAATCAGGGGAGCGTTAGTTCTTTTCTGAGTCTTTGTCGAGGTGATTTCGCTCGTTCTCAACGTTATGAATGATAAAATAAGTAGTGATATAAACAATTTAATTCTGCGTTCTAAATTGCGTTCAGTTCCATTAAATTTGGATTCTGTGTCTACGACAATAGGATTTTTGTGGTGGTGTTAACTCTGAAAAAACATCAATGAATACATCAAACACAGAGGGCATGTCGCAAAATGTGTCGATGGATTCGATCTCATCGTCATCATCATCATCGTGGTCTTTTGCTACAGAGTATGACATGGTCAGTCAACGAGTCTCGTCTTCTAAATTTCAATAACGGATCGAACGAGAATCTGGGTGAATTCGACATGTTACAAACAGTTAGACTATGATGATGAGGAGAAAAATATAGAATCCCAATACCCAAAAAGTGGAGGGTTTTTGCCATTTCTAATACCGCTATTTGCCGGACTCTCCGCAACTGGAGCGCTTGCTGGTGGTGCCGCGGGAATAGCTAAAGTTGTTAACGATGTTAAAAGCGCAAAGCAGCGTGCTGAAGAAGCTACTCGTCATAATCGCACAATGGAAGATATAGCCCTAGGGAAAAAAGGTAGCGGTATATACTTGAAGCCATATGGAAAACGAGGTTCTGCATTATATCTAAATCTATATGCAAAGTCTGGTTCTGCACTATATCTATATATCTATATATAACTAATAAAGTTTCCCAAAAGAGCTTTAACTAGTATCGATTTGCGAAAGTTTGCTAGAAATGCTTCATACTTTAGAAATGTATTTATGCGCGATAATACCAAAAGGCGGGCCCGCTCTGAACGAATCTGCAATTGTAAACTTGGATAGCGTTCGAGGACTAGGAACGCATTGGGTGTGTTATAAGAAACGAGGATCGCGTGTATGGTATTATGATAGCTTCGGTGATGTAAAGCCACCATCTGAATTAATCAAGTACTTTCGGGGATGCGAGGTCTTCTACAACTACAAAAGAGACCAAGAGTTTGATAGTGTAATTTGTGGTCCTTTATGTCTTAAATTTCTACATTCATAAACTGTATACAAATTCTGTATAAATAAATAAAATGTATATACGTCATTATTATTAATCAGTTACAATGTCAATAACATTCAGTTTGGAGGGTGTTGGTAATACAGCGTTGCACGATTTTTATCCGCCGACTGAATTAGATGAAAAATACAATCACGTGATTGGTCTGGTCGGATTTTTTGAATGTAATTCTATTCGAAATATTCACGACGGCAACGATATATTCTACTATATAGATAATGATACAGCTAAAAAATCTGCTAAAGTCCTTCATATCCCACATGGATCGTACGAAATAGATGAACTTAACAATCATTTAACAAAACAACTGGTTGCTGATTATCATGCAAAAAACAAAATAACCAAAGAAGAGGGGGATTGATGACTCCTCTATATTTAAACTGTGGGCAAACAATAATACTCTGAAATGCAAACTTTAGAGTGTTTATGCGATTGACTTTACACAATCGGGAAATATCGGTCGTATGCTTGGTCTCGAGTCCAAAATCCTCACCCATAATATTAGCCATAAATCTACCTTCGATATCCAAATAATAAAGCACACCAACATACACGTCGAGTGTAATATTATAAAAGGAGCGTACAGAAACGAAAGAACTGCAAAGACCTTATACGAAGTAGACATATCAGTACCACCAGGATATCGCTTGGATAAAATACCAAAACAAAACCCAATATTTAGAGCTAAACACCCGCATTATAACCAATATTAGCATCAGATTGGTCAACCAAAAAAGTAAACCGATAGATTTGGGTGGCGACGAGCCTTTCACTGTGAGATTGGAATTAAAGAAAGAATTATGGGATTAAAATTTAGTAAAAACACTTTTTCCGCTGTAAACTGTGGTGGCCAGATCTGTGGCGGTAATAAAAAAACACCGATTTTTATAAAAAAACAAATCAATCGTTGGACGATTCATTAATAAACAAGCCAACAACAACACATCATCACAGGTATCACACGCATTATCGCGTAAGAAAAAGAAGAAAAATAAGATCGATAACAATCACTTGACTGCGAGAGAGAAACTTTTCTTAAAATCAATCGGTGTTAAAGTGAAACAATAGGCAAAGAAAAAAAAATAAGCGAACAATTAAATATTTTTGGCGATGCTTATTTCGACGATTCAATCGTTAGATCTGATATTCACATATACTTGCCTTATGGGTCCAATAGTTATGAACCATCAGATGAAGTCAGAATTGTAATACAAAACCAGGATTTGATTACGGCTACCCACGATAGTTTTTTATACATCGAGGATAATATTACACGCAAGCAAGCCAATGCTGCGAAATCGTGTGATTTAACAAACAATTTTGCCTGTTTCTTGTTTGAAGAGATTCGATATGAATTGGGCGGAGATCGTGTAGATGTTAGCAGAAATTCAGGTATAGGGTTGGCAATGAAGGGCTATGCATCGTATGGCGCCGCAGACAAGAAAGCGCTGGCTCACATTGGGTGGTCTCCTTTGAACGAGAACACTCTACAAGTGCAATTCAACCCAAACGATGCGGATTTGGCCAAAAAATTCGGGGTTTGCCTGCCTCTGAAGCACATATTCGGATTTGCTGAACATTATAGACAGGTTATCGTGAATATGAAGCAGGAGCTTGTTTTGATTAGATCAAGAACTGATTTGGATTGTTATTATGGGGAGGCTGGTGCGATCATAACGCTATCGAAAATTCAATTAAAAGTGCGGCACTTAACGCTTAGCGATAGAGCAAAGCTAAAACTATTCGAGAAGATTAATAGAAACCCTGTAATCACCATGCCGTTTTGTCAATGGGAATTATATGAATATCCTGCTTTAAAGCAAGTTAAAACTGATACATGGCCGATAAAGACGTCTTCGCAATTAGAGAAATCCCGATGGGTTATTGTGGCTCTTCAGAAAAACCAAAGGAGGCCCTCGAAAAATGGTACAGCAAGCGTTTTTGACAGTGGAAGTATTACAGATATTAGATTACATCTTAATTCTGAGAGATATCCGTATGAATCCATGAATTGGGATTTTGGCACAAATAAGTATGCATTGGCGTATAGGAATTACATTAACTTTCAAAGAGACTATTATGATTGAAATGAATGCAATATTGGCGAAGGGTGCGCCGGTTCAAATGTTACAGCAACAATCTGCATTTCCACATTCGACTATCAACAATTTAAAAATTGCCCGATCTTTATAATCGACTGTGCCAATCAGAATGAGAACTTGAAGAATTCTACTGTGGACGTTAAACTGGAATTAGAATCCGCAGCAAACTTTGAAAACAATATGGGAGCATACCGTCTAATAATCCACAATGCCCTTATCCAATACAACCCGATAACTGGCGAGGTCAAAAGGATGTAATATGATCAATATACAAGAGAAAACGAAAAAAGAAGACAAAAAAGTATAGATTACCCGTGCATAATAATGAATTAATGATGTTATGTAATAGCAGCGACAAATCGAGTAAAACACGGTGTCTTACTACCGAATACAGTAAGAGCCATCATCGCAGGGCCATCAAATTTGGGAAAAACTAATGCAATGTTTAGTCTTTTAACTGAAGCAAACGGCCTGAAATTTAAAAACATTTACCTCTACTCCAAATCACTAAACCAAGATAAATACAAGCTGCTGTATGAGATTTTAACTGCGATGCCTAAAATAGGCTACTATACGTTCAGTGATAACGAAAATATTATGGCCCCTAACGACGCAAAACCTGACTCTGTATTTATTTTTGACGATATTGCGCTAGAGAAGCAGGATAATATTAGGGCATATTTCAGCATGAGGCGCCATAACTAGATAGACTGTTTTTATTTGGGGTAAACGTATAGCAGAATACCCAAACAATTGATTCGAAATAACGCAAATGTTGTTATCCTTTTCCAGCAGGATGAGTTGAATCTGAAACACGTGTACGATGATCACGTTAGCCCAACAATTAGCATGCAGGTTTTTAAAGAAATGTGCGGTGAGTGCTGGTCTACGCCGCGTGGTTTTATAATAATTAACAAAAACGCTGCTGATATAAACGATGAACGTTATCGAAAGGGTTTCGACAAGTTTAAGAGCTACAAGAATCTGTTTAGTATGTTATTATATGCTTGTGAGTAAAAATGGGCCAGATATATAGTAAGCAATTAGGCGGCACTATGGATAAAAAAAAAAGTACGATTTTCTACAATTGTAACTATCGAACATGCTCACATGTCATTGGAGCATAAGCAGACTCGTAAAGAACGCTGGTATTTTTATGCAATCGACCAAGCGAGATTTGAAAAAAGAATAAATCAGTGTGATGTCATACTAGCACCAATTCTCGATATAAAACATCGCGAAAAACATATGAATCAGAACCGTCGTAGTTGTGCAAATTTAGAATCGTCTTAATACATATTGGTATTATGTGCTGAATTTGTTTAGTCCTGAAAGTTAACAAACACGCGTCACAAGCTGCAAGTTAGAATAATGGATTCAAAAGAAATAAATTTAAAAAATAAGATACAGTAAGTTTGAGAATCGATAAGGAAAAATACAACGCTCTTAAACGTAAACGTTTAGATGCCGGAAACGCATTTGAGAATACGTATAAACCAATAATAACACCGCTAACTAATATAGAGTCGTCAATTAATTCGGAAAAATTCTGGTGGAAAGAATAAAAAACTTGAAGGGTGAAGTCGAATCAGCCAACAAAGAAATCCAAGCAGCTGTAGGTGCGTCGGATTCTTCTTCGAATGCAGAAATACTCGTCTCGTTATGAATTAGAGAGATCGTATTCAAATTACTAGAACGGTAGTATCATTCATTACCGCAAAAATATATGGAAATGCTGATGAATGATACGCGAGGTGGTAAAGTCGACTTTATGTATAGAGTTCATTACGACGCTGATAACAATAAATGGGTTATCGAAGATTCTGTTGTTGATATCCGCGATAAGAATCTTATTATTAATGGACGTTTGTATAAGAGCACACCTGGTTTGTACGAACTGATGATAATGAAAAAACCGGATAGAAAACTGATTCACAAATCAGATGAACTTAAGTATGTGAGCATTCTTTATAATACAAATGTTTATAAAAGAGCGTATGACCTCGATTTCCCGATTAGAGCAAACAGAGGCATAAAATATACTGATACGATCAAGCCATTATTACACAATCAGCGCAGGTGGAAAAACATGCGCATTGTGAACGAAATGATAATGATAGCAGTGATGATGATGGTGATAGACCTTCTTCTTCTATGGGTTCTTTGTCGTATCATTCACCATCAAGCGGTGTAGAGGGGCAATGGTTGTTCAAGGAATTCAGAAATAAACCCGTAGAGTACAGATACTGAAACAATGTTCACGAGCTGATGGATGAATTACAAGTTTTGTGGAGTGAGAAGACTGTTGGAAACAGTGGCGTCAGAAACGAAATAATATCAATTTTAGAAGAATTATACGAAGACGGCTACATCAAAAACATGCCTTATACTATATGTCAGGAATCGACAACGCCGCAGCGTTATATAGATCGCTACAACGATTATGAAGAGTCGGTTAGAGTCAGTCACAGCTAGCAGTTGTTCGTTTGTGGTCAATGTCTGATGCCGCCTTATAATTCTGTTCATTTCTGTTACATTTGGTTTAAGTTTGTTTTCTTATATTTAGTTAATACACGCATAATTAATTTAGTTCGTAATCCATTACCTCCCTATCAGGTTATGGGTCCAGGCATGCTATAATAAATTAATTAAAAGAATAAGTGTATGTAACGTGAATATTCAGTTGTATGTGGAAAACCCAGTTGTCGATATTCGTCGTGTAAATAAAAATACAATCATTTTTATGTTCAAAGCACGAAGACAGCGAAATATACGTAAGTGTTAAACTCGTGTAGTTTTCCGCGTTCGCTCCAAGGTTCTTGAGTGCAGGTGTTCATACAACAATCGTGCATTATCAGTACTAAAAACTTTTATTCTTTGTGTACGTACTTTAATTCAGTATTGAAACAAATAAATAAAAATGTCGTCGACCTCAACACGTATCGAATTACTCAATCGCTCAAATTATGACACGTGGAAACTCCAAATGGAAGCGTTATTAATTAAGAACGATGAATGGGGATACGTTAATGGAAATTTAAAAGGCCTGCGAAAGACCCGGACAATTGGGACACGGCCGACAGTAAGGCGAAATCGGACATAATATTATCAATCAGTTCATCTGAACTTAAACAAGTAAAAGGTTGCAACTCTTCGCGTGACGTATGGCTGAAATTGGAAGGAATTTATCAATCCAAATGGCCCGCGCGAAAAGCTACCCTTTTGAAGCAGCTTATGCTACAAAAGATGGATGTGCAAGGCGATATGAAGGAGCATTTGAACAAATTCTTTGATGCTGTGGATAAGTTGGAGGAAATGGATGTAAAAATCGACAAAGATTTACTTTCCATAATGCTGTTATACAGTTTGCCAGCAAGCTTTGAGAATTTCCGATGCGCAATCGAATCACGTGATTCGCTCCCAGATGCAGAAAATCTAAGAATAAAAATCGTCGAAGAGCACGAAGCAAGAACGAACGAAACCAGAAGTGCTGAACAAAACGTTCTCTACACGAAAAATTTCGAAAGAAACCGCCAAACAAAAACGTGGAAATGAAAGATGATAGTTCTACATTCAAGTATAAATGTCACAAATGCCATAAGGTAGGACACAAAGCCTCTCAGTGTTCGGTAAAGAAGAAGTCAGATCAAAATCCGACAACGTTTTACGCGAGTGAATGCAACAACGTGCATGAATTACTCGAATCACAAACAGCGTTTTGGTGCCTGGATAGTGGTGCAACTTCCCATTTGTGCAAAGACATTGAGACTCTCTCTGACGTTCAGAGTGGTACGGGCACAATATTTATGGCGGACAAAAGCGCAGCAAGTATTGTGGCAAAAGGCAAAGTCGAATTACCTTGCGAAGTATCCGGTGAAACAAGAATTATCACGTTAACGAACGTCTTACAAGTTCCAGAACTGCGAACGAATTTGATGTCTGTTCCTAAAATAACACAAAGCGGTTATGACGTCGTATTCAAGAAAAACGAGGCACAAGTATTGGATGATGATGGTAATGTGCGGCTCGTCGCTCTTCGCAAAGGCGATTTGTATTACGTCTGTGAAGTTGAGCAGAATTTCGAACACGTATCCGTTGGAATAGCATCGCGGTACCCAAAGTTACCCTTGGAAGTTTGGCACCGAAGATTTGGTCACCTGAACGTTGGGGATTTAACTGCAGCGTATAAAAAGCAGCTTGTCATTGGAATGGAATTAGAAAAGGACAATCCGAAGTTAGAATGTGAAATTTGCATAAAAGGCAAAATGCGCGTCTCCATATCCAAGTTCTCCGAAGAAAAATCTCGAAGTTCTTGAGATAGTTCACACTGATTTGTGCGGTCCAATGCGTATCGATTCGCTGGGCGGGAGAAGGTATTTTGCAACATTCACGGATGAAGCTACTCGTTGGTGCGAAGTTCGTTTTCTGAAGAGTAAAGTGAACTGTGTGAAACATTCAATTCAGTGAAGGCAATGTTCGAGACGAAAACCGGTAAGAAAGTGAAACACCTTCAAAGCGACAACGGGCGTGAATATGTCAACAACCAATTAGACACGTTGATGAGAAAATGTGGAATTCAAAGGCGATTTTCGGTCGCGCGAACTCCGCAGCAGAATGGGCTGTCTGAGCGTAAAAATCGTACTTTACTTGATATGGCGCGTTGCCTCATGATTCAAGGAAATCTGTCGCCAGGTTTTTGGGCAGAAGCTGTGAATACCGCAAACTATTTGCGAAACAGGTGTCCATCGAGCAGTCTAGATGGAAAAACCCCTTATCAAATGTGGCACGGAACTCGACCAAAAGTGAGTCACTTGAGAGAGATCGGATGTAAAACTTATTGCCTCGACACTAATCCTAACAAAGGGAAGTTCGAACCTCGTTCTAAAGAAGGAGTGTTAGTGGGATACTCCGAAGTTTCGAAGGCATACCGTGTCTGGATCTCGTCTGAAAGAAAGGTCGAAGTATGTCGCAACGTCAAATTCGTCAATGATTTCGGGAAAACGAAGTGTTACGAAGAATTCGGTCCGGAGGAAGCCAATGATCCTGTAACGGATGTCGAGATCATCACGAATGATAATTTAACGGAAGTCGGCGATACGCCAAGCCGACAACTTGTGTCAAAACGAAGACCTGGTCGCCCCAGAATTGCTAAAACAGGACTTCCAGGTAGACCAAGGAAACAGTACAATACTGTTCATTCACCCGGTCCCGAGTCTAACAACTCAGAAGAGGACGACACGCGCGCTGATAAAGCCCAAGTTTGCGAAACTTTTGTGTGTGAGGAACCTTTAGATCTAGCCGTTAATGGAGATCAATCCGAAGAGTGGTTGGAAGCCATCGCGGACGAGATATCCTCCATAATTAAAAATAAAACGTGGGACATCGTGAAAAGGCCGAGTGGAGTAAAGGTGATAGGAAGCAGAATTGTTCTACGAAACAAGTTAAATTCAGACGGATTAATAGAAAGAAGAAAAGCGCGTCTTGTTGCACAAGGATTTCTTCAGAAACCCGGAGTTCATTTTAATGAAACTTTCTCTCCGGTTGCCAGGTTAAGTTCTATCAGAACAGTAGTGGCAACGTCCGTTAGACTCGGAATGCGACTGAGGCAATATGATGTCAGCTGCGCTTACTTAAACGGAATCTTAGAAGAAGAGACCTACATGGAGGCTCCGAAATACCTCCCGGAAATCCTGAAAAGATTATCCGAAACGTCTGAAAACCAAACCGTGAAGGCCGAGGCCAGAAAGTGGTTGAGAAAATTTGAGTCAGGTGACATGGTGTGTCTGCTCAAGAAATCGCTATATGGACTTCGTCAAGCTGGCCGATGTTGGCATACCAAGCTGAGCGACGTACTCAAGAGAATTGGTGCAGTTCCGACATGTGTGTACACAATAGTCCAAGGGGGAGCAACCTCCTATATTGTGACGTATGTGGATGATATTTTGATTTCGTCACCCGACGAAAGTCATGCTATTGAAATCGGGAAGAAATTGGGATGGCATTTTGAACTTCGTGATCTCGGTCCAGCGAAATACTGTTTAGGTATCGAATTTGAAGCGGATGATCGATCCATCACGTTACGCCAACGCGGACACGTGGAGGAATTGTTAAAGAAATTTGGGATGTTTGACTGCAAAGCGGTAGTCACACCCTTGGACCCCAGCATCAAATTATGCGAACCAGAGGGAGAAGTTAGACGACGAGAAAGCCTTACCCTATAGGCAATTAGTAGGCGGGTTAAACTACTTGTCCGTTGCTACAAGACCAGACACAGCATTTGCTTGTAGTTACTTGGGACAGTTTAACCATTGCTACAATCGTTCGCACTGGAATGCAGCTAAAAGAGTCTTGAGGTACCTCAAGGGGACTTTAGATGTCGGGCTACATTATACCACTGAGATGAATACCTCGTTGATCGGATTCGTGGATGCGGATTGGGGCGGCGATTCGACGAACAGAAAGTCCTACACCGGCGTCTGTTTCAAGCTAAGCGGAAGCCTTGTCACATGGGATGCGAAGAAGCAGCAGTCAGTGGCCTTGTCATCCAATGAGGCGGAATACATGGGCTTTGCCGAAGCCGCAAAGAAGCCACATATCTTCGGAAATTCCTAATCGAATTGGGACTCGAAGAAGACAATAGTAGCGTATCATTGCATAATGATAATCAGGGGCAATATGCTTAGCTAAGAACCCGGTGCACCACAACCGGAGCAAGCATATTGACATCCGCTACCACTTCATCAGGCAATGCCTTGAAGAGGGTCAAGTTACTCTTCACTACACTCGTACTGAAGATATGCCAGCAGATATTCTCACAAAGGCGCTGTTTCAGCCTAAGCACCGAAAGTGCATGAAAATGATGGGACTGAATAATCGTCGTCCCGAGGGGAGTGTCAGGAATCGACAACGCCGCAGCGTTATATAGATCGCTACAACGATTATGAAGAGTCGGTTAGAGTCAGTCACAGCTAGCAGTTGTTCGTTTGTGGTCAATGTCTGATGCCTTATAATTCTGTTCATTTCTGTTACATTTGGTTTAAGTTTGTTTTCTTATATTTAGTTAATACACGCATAATTAATTTAGTTCGTAATCCATTACCTCCTATCACTATATAACAGCAATTGTGTTGCATTTTATAGTTAATGTTCGAGCAATACCCGAAACAATAATGTCGTCTATAGACAAATTTGGCCGCTTGCATAACAACGCGAGCAATTGTGCAGACACATTAATCGAGCCTCTAATTGCAAAAATTAACGCTATACAAAAAACAGTAAATGGAGAAATCGCTACTCTTTTAAGTGCGCTACCAGGTTATGTCAAGATGAAAATGGATGCCGTTTTCAAAGAGTTGTTTAATGAAAATCCACTTCTGAGAAAAACTAATCTATCAAATCGTTTGGTACATATACATAATCGCATAGAGGAGCTCGCGACATCACCGACCGCCTCACTCATTTTGCGAGCATTAGAGAAACTCAACGATCGTATTGTAGAACTCGATGTAGCAGCATCAGTGACCGCTCAAATTCTGCTGTATTTAATGGAACACCTTAAACAAAAAAAGTTCTTGCAATCAACACCTGTCCTAGAGACGTTTATAAAGACATCAGGGGAGATACAAACTAAACATAAGGCATCGCTTTAACATGTCTGTTAAATCGCGACGAGGTCCTCCCGGTGTAGGCTTTAAAATAACGGCCGACAACAACTACGATATGGAAAATAAAAGACTAATTTACATTGCAGACCCTCTAAATTTACATAACGCAATCAATTTAAAATCTTATTTGGAGGATAAATATTTCTTTAACGAAATGCGGTTGAGAAACGTTGGCTATCCACAAACTGAAACAGATGCTGCAAATAAGGCATACGTGGATGCATCGAGTCGTGAACTTCAAAGTGATATTGACGCTTATACGAATACTATACAGGGTGTCCAGAAACTCTCCTGACAAACCAAGACCGGAGATTCCTCAGATAATTTTAAGACAATTTAACCCAATTCACCTAGTCCGAAAATGCTTCCTAAGGGAGCTAGAGCTTTTTGAAGATGACGCCTGGAAAAGTAAAAAATAAAAAGATAAACTTCGCGAACTGACAACAATTTGACAATGAAAAACGTAGGTTTTATTTTTGTTGGCAGTTCAGAGCCAACTAGTGCAAAAAATATAAATTTTACTTTAATGACAAAAAACAAAAATTTTCAAATCCATTTTTCTAGAAAACGGTGTATCCTAATGACTTAAAGTAAGAGTATCTTTTAGTACTAGAATACCTGAAAATTTAATAATCTAGTGCCACAAATGCTTAAAAGTTAAAGACAAAAAAGGTATGCGTTAAAATAACCGTTGACCTACCCAAAACGGATGCCTATGACCGGTACTAGAAATTCGCAATTGATGGAATTGATTCACCTCTGAAGGCTAAATCAGCATACCAGATTTTGTTTTTCTAAGTAGAAGCGTTCTGGAGGTACTTCAAAAAAACTATTTAAAAGGCGCCATCTTCAAAGAGCTCTAGCTCCCTTAGGAAGCATTTTTGGACTAGGTGAATTGGGTTAAATTGTCTTAAAATTATCTGAGGAATCTCCGGTCTTGGTTTGTCAGGAGAGTTTCTGGACACCCTGTATACGCCGTATTAAAAATAGTGGTTAATAAAATAAATGACATTCAGCAAACGATCACTAAAGATATCAACCAAATTATTCAAAAAGTGATCCCCGATAATGTGAGAACGGATTTGGGTAAAATGAATAGTCTGTTGCAAAATTTAAGTGGGAACGCAAGCGACAAGCGCAACAAGCCGATAAAAAAATAGCATGTCAAAGCAGCAGGTTGTAAATGAATTGCATAAGCCTGTTAGAAGAAAATATTAGACGCCGAAAAGTTATTATCAAATCTTATGATGATACGTGGGAATTAGATTTGGCGGAGTTTCAACCGTTTTCGCAAACTAATAAAGGATTTCGATGTGTGTGTGGAGTCGCGGGATTATAATTGTTTAAGTATTTATTGTTGGCTTTACTATGCTTTACAGAACATTGCGGCAACCCACCTCTTATACCACGCTCGATAAACATTAACATATCTATATCTGATAATAATTCTAATTCGATTTTAGTGTATTTAAGCTTAGCATCCCAAGCGTAAGAGGCTATAGTAACATAATTAGCAAGGTCAATTGAATAAATGGAAATGCAGCCCTGTCGGAAATTTTCAAAAACGTCAGCGAGTAATAGAACATCTGTCTTCAGATATAAATCACTGTATTCACCCAAATTTTTGATATTAAATGATTTCCAAATTATTTCCGCATGTTTATAATCAGCATCTGAAACATTGGTGTTTGTCAACTTATTATAAAACGCCTCTTTACATGGTAATGTAACGATGTCTGTTAATTTTTCTAAACTGTTGAGCAAGTCGTAGGGGAAAGTGCCCTTTTGAGTTAATAATTTAAAATGTTCTTCATCTGAATTTGAAAATTGAGCTCTTAAAATATAAAGTTGTGATATATCTAAGTATGATGCAAGTTTTTCTATGGAACTATTTAGAAACCGATAAGAATCTATAAATCTAAATTTCAAATCAGAATCAAACACAGCATCGAAGGAAATATAACGTTCTTTGGTTAATGGTATGACATACATTTTTCGAGATTTTTTGATTAAACCTCGTATAAATATATGACCGTCATAATTTGATAATGAGTGAAAAACGACCGGTATTTTTCTCTTTAACTTGTAATTTAAATTACATTCCTGATGAGTAATATTTCGAAACATTCCGGTCCGATGGTCGTGGTCTCGCACTTTAATGTCACCCAATTGAAAGGGTTTATCGCATATATGACAGTGAGTTGCCGCATTAAATTTTAATTCCTCATCAGATGTTAGGGGTATCATAGGCACGATTTGATCAAAATATTTTACTGAAAAAGAGCTTGATATATTAATTAGCTCATTTACAAACCATTCGGCACAGTCTACTCCTTTGTATTGTTTGTAATATGATATCACATTATCAAAACTACAGTGTAAATAAAACCCTACAGAAAATGGCTGATGATGTTGAAATGTTTTAATTAGATTTTTGCCATCATTGCAATCATTTGTCTCTACCAAAAGACATTCGAAATCCGCATAAATAATAAACGGCGCTTTTAATTGATTTGCAAAGTTTTTATATGCAATAGTTTTCCACTCTTGGGTAATATGACTTTACATTTATTTAGATTAATACAATATCCATTATGATCAGATAGATGCTTTTCTGATGAAAAGTAATTAAGACATCTATTGCACAAGAAAATTTTGTTGTTACCCTTCGTAAGCTGTGATTTTACCAAGCGCGATAAATTGCGTATTAGACAAAAGTGGTACTTAACAGATTGCTTACCCCTATTACTAATAGACCCCGATTGATCACTCGTATAACTAGAAACATTGATATCATCACCACACTCCATAGCATCTTCTTTTTCTTCGTCTTCTTCATCCACATCATCCTCTTCATCAGCAGTATATTTTTCCTGAACCATAAGTAGATTGACATGATGATGATGTTTAGTCTCAGACGATAGATAAGTAGGAGTTATTGTATATCTCCCATTTTTCTTCAAACTCGGGATATACACATTTATTGAAATATTGTTTTGCCGCTCAAACATTGGAATTTGATGTAGAGTCATAGGCATCTTAATATTATTTAAATTAAGTTTTTCACAAAAATGAGAGTAGCTGGTTACGCGATTCGCATTTACTGTACATGGAAAGAGGCTAGCCCTAATGCACCATGCGAAGCAAAACTCATCATCATTTTTAATATTCAAGACAGCTTTTTTTGCTTTATCTGTAATAGTATCTCGATATAACACGAACCTCTTTGTAACATCTCACAGCTGTTGATATTTGTTGTAAGCCACTGAATCCTTTGAAGCCCCCAACCGCTCAGATGTTCTCTAAACTTCTCCAATTGTTTTATAATTTTGGCACTAACTTCGTTAATCCTTAAAAAAGGATGGGTTAAATTTCCTACATGTAATGAATGAAAAAATAAGCACTTTGCATTAAATTTTTCTTTTATTAAAAAGAAGCACATTTTACAACCGAAAAATAAGAGTGATAAGAATTGATTAAATACGCGTGAGAAACGCGTGAGAACCTATAATTTTCTAATTGTTTTACCCATTTATACAATAAAATATTTTGAAAAACGATCTCTATAATATACAATTCAATTTTAGCTATTTGCAATTAATTTACCATCTATAAATAAATAAACAATTAAAAAACAATGAATTTTATGATTACAACTGTATCTGAAATAATTAGCCATGTCTGCAGGATGGTGATGCTTACACCAGCAGATGGATAACTAAACAATTCAATATGTATTATACATCATATAATTTAAATTCCTATCGATTAATATATCAAGCTTAATTTAACAATTGAGTTCAGCAAAAGAGTTGGTAATATTT
Source organism: Abscondita cerata (assembly GCA_030710515.1). Taxonomy (NCBI): domain Eukaryota; kingdom Metazoa; phylum Arthropoda; class Insecta; order Coleoptera; family Lampyridae; genus Abscondita; species Abscondita cerata. The sequence goes on from JALBCR010000995.1 coordinate 212,815, forward strand.
TTTTATCCAAGTCTACATTAGCGTAAACAATATTATAAAGTAGATGGATACAACCTTTTTCCCCATAATTTTCAATATCCAATCATATTATTCACTAAACAAAAATTTAAGGGTGTTCTTTCTTCTCTTACTAAAATTGTGTGCAACATGATGAATGGCTCTAGTTTACGAAATGCCCCAAAAAAAATTTGTTAATTAAGACATCATTTATTGCCCAGTTGAGGGGGGTCATGTGGTGCGATTAATAGGTCTGGATCAGTATATGGCGTCGCAGCATCCCGTCGTATTTGCGAAATATAGGCCGATGTGGCCACAAATCGTGAGTAGAAGATTTTTTTAATTAAACCATTATTATTTAACATTAAGTTTTGCAACAAGACTAACTTTAATATTGTCATTTAATTTTCTTTTATTATAGAGCGATGATGCGACGCGAGAGAGGCTGCAACAACGATTAAGGGAGTGGAAGGCTGCAGCAAATTCGATTGAGGTATGAATCATAATTTATTATAATTTATTAAGAAAAAATTTAAAGATTACAATTAATAACAAGATTTTAATTTATAAAGAAAAAGTTTTAAGATTTACACTAAATAACATGATTTTCTATATTTGCATTATTAATCGAAATTAATTTTTTTATTGAACTTAAAAATGAAAATATGAATTTTTTCTTTACAGCAACAACATCCTGAAGCCTCAGCGACATCATCAGCGTCCACATCAGCCGTCGACCGCCCCTAACGAAGTGTAAATTATTTTTAATTTTTATTTAAATAAAATTATTCGTTTAGATTTTTTTATTGCGTAAAGTGTGTGAATTGAATAAGTTTATGAGAAGCTTACATCATTTAGCTAGAGGTAAAATAATAATTAACTTTAGATTTTTTTTATTGACAAAAATTTAAATTGAGTATTAGCGCTTAATTAATTAATGCAGTCTTACGAAAAGCGGTGCCCTATCAAAACATGGTTTAATTATGATTCGCTTTAGAGTTTTTTATTCTGTGAAGTGTATGAATTGAATAAGTTTAAAAAATAATAGATTCTTATGAGAAGCCTACATCATTTAGCTAGATGTGGGTAATAATGATTAATCAACAAAGCATCATTATATCAAGACATGATTTAATTAAATACAATTAACAACCATCGTTCTCTTTTTTTTATCACACCCGTCTTTTTCGATTGCCATCTTGTTAGAATTTCGAGTTCCACACGTTCGGACTGAGAGAGAGAGAGAGAGAGAGAGAGATGAACAAAATACGATGAAGAAGAATAGAGTCCCGTGTTTCAACATGCAAGGCATCCCTCATAGTTTAATTAAATACAGATAACGACTATCGTTCTTTTTTTTATCACAACCGTCTTTTCGATTGCCATCTTGTTAGAATTTCGAGTTCCACACGTTCGGGTTGTGTGTGAGAGAGAGAGAGAGAGAGAGAGAGAGAGAGAGAGAGAGAGAGAGAGAGATGAACAAAATACGATGAAGAAAGATAGAGTCCCGTGTTTCAACCTGCAAGGCATCCCTCATAGTTTAATTAAATACAGATAACGACTATCGTTCTTTTTTTTTATCACAACCGTCTTTTTCGATTGCCATCTTGTTAGAATTTCGAGTTCCACACGTTCGGGTTGTGTGTGTGTGTGAGAGAGAGAGAGAGAGAGAGAGAGAGAGAGAGAGAGATGAACAAAATACGATGAAGAAAGATAGAGTCCGTGTTTCAACCTGCAAGGCATCCGTCATAGTTTAATTAAATACAGATAACGCCATCTTGCAATTGTAAGTACATCAGCATGTCATGACCTCAATGGAACAATTACACTCTAATTACCTAATCAAAATCAACAGTCATAGGAGGGCGGAGTCGCCATCTTGCAATTGTAAGTACATCAGCATGTCATGACCACAATGGCGATCGATCAAAAGCTGTAAGAGTTCTAGATCACATATTTTGATGTTGAACTCTTACTGTTTAACTACTACTAATTATGTAACAGATTTTGGTTATAATTGCCAAATATGAACTACATATGAATTATATTCATTCAATGATCACCATTAAAATCATAATCATCTTGAATTTCTGATTCACAAAGCAAAGATAAAGATGTAGGTGCATAGTGTATCAGAGTGTTATACGCGTGAAGCAAATTGGTAATTCAAATTTGCAATAATTGAAATGAAATAAAAATGCATGTGTACTGTTACAAAATTATAAACAAAGATTACGTAATTTTGTATGTACTACATTCAAGAATTATTTCATGTATGAAATATGATACCGTAGTTATATAATGTAATCATCAGAAACAAATATCCTGAACCATCATGCAGAATGAACGTACTCAAATTCAAACGAGATATCGTCTAAAGTTGCTATTCAAAACTTAAGTTTTTCTTAGTAGATAGCGCCACAAACAAAAGCATAATTTTTCGTTTTTTTCTGAAGGTATATCTCTTTTCAGTAAACACCAGCCTTAATAATAACGAAATGGCGTAATAACCTTACCATTTAAAATACGTAATTTAATTTAAAGTAACATACGTGTTTAGCTTAGACAACTTGCGCCAATTCAAGTTACAGTTTTATTCTGCTTAAGTGTTTAATCTGGTATGATCAATTCAAATATCTTAATTTGGAATTGATTGGAGAAGCTAAAAAAGGTTTCGTAAAAAACACTAAAGAGAACTTAACAGTTTTTACATCTAAGCTTTAACACAGCTTTTAATCTAAGTTGTAACTTTTAACTTAATGCTATTTTTCGTTCTTGAGTAAGAGGAAACTTGAAGTTATGAATAAGATGTCCTACACCGAGTAATTACTCGAGTACTGGGTTGGTGCGTTGATTAAAAAGGTTTGTGCTTGTATTCTGACAGACGGGTAGTTGTTGATATCTAAGGTAGGATTGTACACTATTTGAAATACAAGATTATCCCCAAAGAGTTTTTTATCTTGATTAGACGGTTAATAGTTATACATCAAACTTCGTTAGTTATCCGAGATTAAATTGTATAGAAAGTAAGCGAAAGAAATAAACCAGGCATTAGAGTGAGAGTGGAAAAGGCTTTCTCATCTGTTAGACACAACATTTTTTCCACGACATTCCCCAAAAAACAACCTAATGAAAGAAGTAATATTTAATAGGTGGGTCCCAACAGTCTCGCTACAGTATTCTGTAGTATCGGTGTGGTCTCAATCTGTCATAGCGCAACCGCGTAATTCTAACCAATGAATATAGGGTAGTAATTTTTAAGAGTCGAAATATAAGATATTAAATTAAACAAACCTGATTGAATACTAAATTAAATTGTTTAACTAAGTACTAGGCGCATATAGTTCTAATAACACATTCTTACATTTTTTTAAAGAGGCATTTTTGTAACACTACATTATCTTTCTCGCCAGTGAGGAAAAACCAATTTGCCGAGTGTAACAAATATGCTTTCTTATTTGTTTAATCTTTTTTTGAGTTTTAGATATATCTGTTTATAATTAGTTTGTTTTATAATAGTTGTATTTTACTCACTCTTACAAATAAGATGAGCTATGTGTCGGTTTTCAACCCAAAAATTAAAGACTCCTTTTTTTTTACTTTTCCCGACAAATTAATGCCCTGTCTTATGGCCGACGGCCGTACGTGAACACACTATCAAGAAAACCACTGGGCAATTTTTATACAACTTGGCATATAGGTGTTATTTATAATATAATTAAATTTTAGATTTTAAGCATAATCCGTCGAGCCAAAAGGGCTCTTACATATCTACACATATTATTCTATTTATAAAATATTTACAAAAATATACATTTTACACATTTTTTTCTGAAATAAAGGTTGTTTGTAATTAATTATTAAAATTATAAAATTAAAATATAATTATACAGAACTTTTGTTTAAAAATATTTTTGATCCGAAAAGTAATTTATATTTATATTTTAATATCTAAGGAGCGATTTTGAGTCCATTTTAAGAAGAAAATATATGTACGTATATCTTAAACGTCTTAACTTTTGAGGTGCAGGGTGGTAAAGTTTCCAAAATAAATCATTTATTATTAATATCTGTAATACCGTTTTATTTTAATGAAATTTGACATACATATATTACGCATCAAAAACATTTTTAATGTAACATTTATGTACCACATTTTTTTATTTCCACCAGTGACAGATTTTGGCCACCTATTTCGGCAGACATTGATGGTACACCACTGATTTCTATTAAAATAAAAATTATTTTTGAAATCTCCAATCATTTCTAAACAAATTTGATCCCTTGATTTTTTCAATCCGATGTACTGTTTTCGCTTAAAAAAATAAAACTGTTTCTCTACATAATCGTAATATTGTTAATATAACAATATCACAATGCAGAGAAATAGGTTTTATTTTATTAGATGAAAATTGTGCATTGATTTGAGAAAATAAAGCGATCAAATTTGCTTAGAAATGATTGGAGATAGTAAAAATAAAAGAGAAATCAGTGGGGTACAACCAATGACTCCCAAAAGAGGCAGGTCAAATTCCGTACAAATGCCACTGGTACAAATAAGAAAAAAATGTAGTACATTAAAAATGCCCCTTAATACAAAGTACATGTTTGCTAAATTTCATTAAATAATCTAAAATGGTTTTATAGATATTAATAATAAGTGATTTATTTTTGAAAACGTTACCACTTTGTACCTTAGAAGTTAAGACGTTTAAGACATACGTTTAAATCAAGTATTCTTCTTAAAATAAACCCCAAAATCAATCCCTTAAATATTAACAATTAGAAACACCATGTATATACAATAGATCAAATTTTATAGTAAAATATAAAAATAAAATAGATTAATATTTGTTTTTAATTTTTCTTCAAAAACAACAAAAACAAGCGTTTACCCCAAAACTTCTCATCACCCATACACTAATCAACTTTTTTTGTATAATTGATTTAGATGGAGATATTGTTACAATAATTAGTGTCACGTGATTGTTATATCTTAGTAATTACTTATCGGATCAAAAAATAGTTAAAACACAAGTTGTGTATAATTAAATTACAAACAACTTTTATTTGAAACAAAAATGTGTAAAATGGATATTTTCTAAATATTTCAAGAATTTGAAAATCTGTGAAGGTTAACGACTCTTTTGATAATATAGATTATGCTCAAAATCTAATCAGATCTGCAAAATCATAAATAAGATCCATGCACAAAGTTTTATAAAAATCAGATGGGTGGTTTTCATGTTATTTTGTTTACATACAGACCGACGGCCAGCCATCGGATTTTTTTTAGTTCATTATAACTGTAATTAGTCGAAAAAAGTAAAAATAAGGGGTGTTAAAATTTTCGGCTTGGGAACCGTACCATAACTCCTCATATTATTTACAAGATGTGGACTAAAACTATAAATTAGTTGTTACACAAATACATTATAAATCTAATCAAAAATGAATAGAAAATATGGTTACTTTAAATACATCAAAAACATTACATCAACACATCTTATAGGCTAAAATAATTATATTAAAATGAAAAAAATATATATAACACAAGAAGTTCCTTTAGTAAACACAACGCAATAAATAAATGTCTTTGGCAATTTTAGATATAAAACTAATACATTTGAATAATCAAAACTAATACATGAAACAAATTGCAAAGATTATAAATATTGCATTGGTTGAAATATGCAATATTTAAAAAAAAAACATAAAAATTCCAAAAAACCTTAAAAGTTAAATTCTTAACAATTTTAACCTCCAAAAAATTAAACAAAACTTTTAGAAATGATTCATATTAAACAATTTAACAAATTTAATTAATGATGCGAAACATCTTGAAAAACCATAACCTAATAAAATGATTTAGTATAAAATGATGGTAAAGAAATATTAAACTACAACTGCTACAAAACTAACTAACTGTAAACAAGGTATACATGGTGATTGTCGGTTAGAAGTATATCAAGAACCGTAGAAGCTAGAAATTTGAAATTATTTTTTAAATTACAGCTCTTCCGGAAATACCGGAAGATACATGAACATCTTTATTGTAAATACAAACCGTACGCTTTTTTTCCAATTCTGATTTTTTAAAGTCTAATACCCTGATTATTTTAAACACACATACTAAAGAAACAAATCATAATGTAAAAAAAAATTATCTTTTTTTATATTTAAAACTATGATGTTGATGTTCACTCTGGTAATTTCGAAAGTACTGTCATTTGCAAAAAAAATAGAATTGTTTATTCTGGCGTATCGCAGTGCAAAATTTCAAGTTTTAACCTTTTACAAATCTTAATGTATATTAGCCGACTTTCACTGTAAGACGCTCTATAGGTAACATAAAATTCAAAAAGGTATTAAATTTTACTTTAATAAAAACAGAAATTTTACTAATAAATATTAAGTTGGAATTTTTAAAATTAAATAATTCAATACCAGTTTATAATCTTATTATAAAGTGTAATCATCTTTAATTAGAATTCATAAATCTTTAATCCTAATACGAGATCTGTTTTAAATTCCACCTCTCGTCAAGCTAATTAAACATATTTTTAAATGTTAACTTTGCAATTCAATATATTTGTTTTCGATACTGCTATAAATGTTGTGTATTTCACGATTATCTATTTTATCTTAATTAAAAATTTGTTAATTTCAAATCGTTTTCATTATTATATAATTACTTTTAAACAAAAAACTGTATGCTGCTAGTATTAACTTATGGATTTGAAACTATAACTTTTACTCGGAAAATTATTAACAAAATAAGAAAAACGCAAAAACCAATAGATTGTAATAATAATAATAAATTTATTTAGTATAAATACTATACAGAGAATAATAATATAAAGAAAACTATTTGAGATTGGAAGCCACATACCTCGCAACTAAAATTTTAAAAGTACTTCAGGTTTTCGCATTCTTTGATGATTTTGGGCAGTTTATTGAACTCTAACAATCCCTTACATAAAATGGTGTTATAAATTTTATCGGAAGAACATTTATGAATCAAAATGAAGTCATTACAGTTTCGTGTATTGTAGTTATGTATATTATTAAAATAAATGATTTTTTTGTAAATATGAAGGCATCACTTTAGTTCTAATTTTATATATAAATACAAAAACATTATATAGGATTTTTGCTTAATAGACATAAATTTTAGTACACTTAACATTAAGTCAATAGGAGTAAATCTCACACATTTTAATATACATCTCATCGCTCTATTTTGTATTGATTGAATTTTCGCAATTTTATAATTTGGTATATTGTACAAAACTACTCTAAATGACAAGCAACAAAACTATTGTATAATAACATTTTAGTACTTGTGCTTAAACTTTGGCTTACTCTACATAAAAACCCACCTTTTGTGAGTATTTCCTTGTTACATAGTCACAATGCTGATAAAAATTCAATAGCGGATCAAATATAACTCCCAAATACTTGATATTTTGTTCATAATCTATTTTTATGTTGTTTATATTCACATTTATGTTACTAATATCTACTCTATTAATTACATGTTTTTTCCATATATACAATATTTAGATTTTGTTACATTTATATGAAGATTTTTCCGCAGAGCCAATGAAATAATGAATTTAGTTCTCTATTAACTAGTTCTTCTAACTGAATTATATTTTTGCCTACCGCATATATCATCGTATCATCAGCGAAAAGTATTATTTTGACTTATTTACAACATTAAATACATCATTAATATATATTAAAAATAGTAATGGTCCTAATATTGTACCTTGAGGTACGCCCCAATCAACATTAATAGGTTCTGAGATGCCAGATTTAAATTTCACTTTTTGATTTCTGTTAGTCAAATAAGATTTGAACCATTCAAGAACTTTATTTTTATTCCTATACTTATTAGTTTTTGATTAGTATGTCTCGATTTACAGTCTCAAACGCCTTCTTAAAATCTAAAAATACCGCTAACACTATATTTTCCTCACCTATTTCTCTATTAAATTCATCATATATGTTGACTACCACGGATTCGCATGAATGACCTAAACGAAAACCAGATTGGTTTGGAGAAAATATTTCGTTTATATCACAATAACTTTGTTTTTTTAACAATAATTTCCAACAGTTTTTCATATACAAGGACTGTGTTAATAGGTCTAAATTCCGTATTGTTGTTTTTAGGTACCGGGATTACCAATGACGTCTTCCATTCCTCAGGGAATTGTCCGTTTTGTAGGGATGTATTAATTACCGTTAATATTCGATCTCCAATTACCTCAAAAGCATCTCTTAGAACTTTTGTGGATATACCGCTTTCACTATCACTCACATTCTTCATTTCACGTAAATGTTTTCTGACATCGGCCATTGATATACTTTGAAATTCACCAAATTCACATTTAATAGAAGTATAATTGACAGTAGGAAATGTAGTTTTTTTAATTGTATTTAATGCAATGCTATTTACACTATCAATAAAACTTTTGTTTAATCTATCAGCTATTTCCTTCTCCTTAGTTAAAACATATTTTCCAAAAAATTTTTCACTTGGAGATGAACTTTTATTATTTGGAAGTATAGTTTTAAGATGCTTCCACATTTCTTTAGGGTTTCCTTTATTTTTATCTACCATGTTTCTGAAATAGTTTTTTTTCTTTTTTAATTTTGTGTACAATTTCATTTCGCTTTTTCTTGTAGTTATCCCAATTAGTAGAATTTTTAAGTGAACCGCTCTCATATAAAGTTTATCTCTATCCTTCATCATTTTATAATTTCTTGTGATATCCATTTTTCCTTCATATTTGGTTTTGATAGTTATTTTTACTTTAGGGCACATTCTGTCTATAATATCTGATATGTCTGTTACTAATTTATTCGCTAACTCGTTAACATTTGACGCATTTTTATTCCAATAAGTACTTGCAATTAATTTCTGGAAGATATCTACATTATAATTTACATATTTTTCCAGTAACACGTGTTGGTTTAGTAACAATTTGCTTATAGCCGTTCGTATAAATACTCTTTATTAGTTTATTTCCGTAAAACGAATTTTTCAACAAATCAAAGTTAAAGTCACCGACAATAATATTTATTCCTTCAAATTCAGATATGTAGTCTAGGTGTTCAGTAAAATATTCTACAAATCTATTGTCTGCCTTTTGAGGAGGGTGATATATTACGGTTATTATGTACTTTATTCTTTCTAAAGTAGTTTAAAAACTAGTAGCCATACATAATTTTGAATGCATTCTGTTTTAATAATATTGAATTTTGTATCGTGTCTTATAAACGCTATTATTCCTCCAGTTCTATTATTTGTTGTTGTGCATTGTTCGTATTGGTAACCTTCAATATTTATTTCACTAGAATACACATCTGACGATAAATGAGTTTCTGATAATAACAATAGTTTTGGTTTCCAATCACTTACTAATACCCGTATATTATCGATGTTGTTAAGAAATCCTTGGCAATTGAAGTAGACTATTTTTGATGTTTTTCATTGTCATTATTTAGTTGCTATATTATAAATTTATTTTTCTGCGTTTCTTCAATCCTTTTATATGTTTCACAGTTTTTATATCCCATACAGTATGATCAACACTTAACTTTAAGCCGTACTTATTATTTGACAAAATACAATTGTTACACTTACTTTTGTTAACATTACAATCCTTTGATTCATGTTCTTCCGCACACTTAGCACATACAGTTTTATCTTGGCAATCTTTTTGTAGATGACCATATTTACAACATTTAAAACATCTAATAATACCATAATCATTATAAACATCACAACGACTCCACCCAATATTCATTTTTCGGTTTTCCATTTTCACTGTATATGTTTGGGGTTTACTTCAAATACCATATTGAATTTTTATTCATTAATTTTGTTTTTCTTAAAATTTTTAAATTAATCTCCTTATTTTCTGATTTCAAATCATTTTGTTTCACTATTTTTCCCAAAATTTCTTCTTCGGTGGAATTATATTCCGTTTCATCTATTCCGACTACTTTAATTCTATGTTCCCATAATTTCGGTCTATTTACTTTAAAGTTTTCTCCCAATTTATTTTGAATTTCGGCCTGTATGTTACATATTTCTTTCTCATTTCCACATTTAAGTATAATACCACCCTTTTTAGTAATACGTCCCATAGATACTCCTACTCTTACTTCGTAATTCTTTCTTCACTTTATACCATTATTTTGGGGTCCTTTTTGATTTACTACCAAAATGTTTTTATTAACATTTGTTTTTGTTACTCCTGCATACGTGTTCACTGCTATTTCGGCCTTTTCTGTTGATTTAACAAACTCTTGCTTATATTTTTGGAGATCAAGTTTCAAATTGTGATTTTCTTCTATTAAAAATCCACCTTTTTATTTAACTCATTTGTGTTATTTAATAACAATTGTAAAGTATTATTAATCATATCAAGACAGTTTTGATCTACAATTATGCCATCATTTCTAACACGTTTCTTCAATTTATCAGATTTGTTTACGTTTTCATTTGTAACCTCGATAATCGTATCACAGCAAACATTGCACTTCCAATTCGCCTTTTTCATATGAAAACTACGTAAATCGATATTTTCACATTTGCTATTATAATAAGCAGTACAAGTAGTACATTTTATAATTGATTTATCATCATCTATTGGTAATTTACATTTAAAACACTTATAAATCACATTAATATCACCATCGTTTTCACTTGCACCATCACTGTCCGCCATGTCGGCTCAGATGTATTGTATTTTAGAATCATACCAAAAAATCAAAAGACAAATGAATAGGTGAAACACAACTTCTTGTGCCCCCAAAAGTTATATAATAAATGTCGCTTTGAGCAACAGTTTTTGAGATAATTAAAATTTTTGCTTTATCTTTGACATTTTTGATAAATAATAAACATTTAATATTTAACATTTATTTAAAAGTGGTGCCCATATTGAACGTTTATTGTGAAACCAAAACCACTTAAAAGTTAAGCAATTATCTTTTTTTCTTTATCGTTTAGCATCTTGGTCAGTTTGATTTTACATTATTTATGTTATTGACTCTTTGGTCTTTAAATTTATTATTGTTGTTGCTCATTGGCCTTTAAAAACGCTTAATTATGAATTTGGGCCAGTGCTAAGCCTGGATAAAATGTGAACGTATTTAGAATTCTCATTCCAAAAAAACACCAACTACAGCTATTAAGAGAATTATCCAAAAGAAAGTAACAAAAAATAGTAACTTCGATGCTTTGTATTTGGGAAATTATCAACTTTTGGACTAAGGTAATTTGGATTAAATCGGCATATTTTAGTACAAGAAACATACAGTAGCTTTATGTACACGGAATATCGGGACACCCTGTTTGTAAGCTCTTGACATATCGTTAGAACTTATCTTTTAAACAAAGTATTATTCCTGTAATTGTAAAAACTAGCGTCGTCATGCCTCTATACAAAAAAGATGATCATTTCAACATTTCAAACTATAGATCAATCGTAATGGACTTTTTTCGAAAATATTTGAATACTGTATGTTGAATAAGCTTCAATCATTTATTCAAAATATTTTTATCAAACAATTAGTATGGTTTTTAAACCATGAAATCTACTATTGAATTGAAAAGTATGGCATTAGAGGATTAGCGTTAGACTGTTCTTTTTTTTTTCTAAAAAAGAGAAAACAATTTGATTCAATTGAACAGAACAGCAATTTTATTTAAAAAACTTTTAAATCAGGGCTTTAGAAGTGACAGTAGGGGTACCTCAAGGATCGGTACTTAGACCAATATTATTTCCATTTTTAAATCAAACACACATGCAGGTCTTACGTACAAAAAATGAGAGTATGAGATATCATAATCTACTATCTATTTTGATGGATTTTTACAGGGTGCCACATATGCTATGTTTATGATGTAAATGTATGTTTAACTTTTTTATCTTTAATACTAACGCTTTTTTAATTAAAATGTGATTATTGCGAAAACGGTTACTTTCTAAGGTAAATAACGTTTTTCTCGCCAAAGTAAGGTGGGCTAAATAGTTTTTAAATAAAATAACGGGTAAAAAAGTTAAACCATCATAAACATAGAAAGTACATTAAAATAGATACTAGATTATGATTTCTTATATCCAGAAACACATACTTCCCAATTTTTATGTTCATACATTCAAAAACTTATAGCAAAAAATAAATGATAAAAGTTCATCATTAACACCCGGTATCTTTTTTATTATCAACATTTTATTAAGGCTTGTTGGCTTAGATCGTATTGTTTTGAAGTCAAGAATCTCCCATATCTCTATGTATCACTACTTACGGACCAACCTGTATAACTAAACGGTTTACAGAAAATTAAATAGTTTATTAAATATCAAAAATACATTGTCTAAGTACCTAGATAAAATTACAATTACCTAAGTATACAAAACAGAAATCGGTATAATCACTTAATTTCCTGGAAACTTTTTTTGCAGCGTACTTTTCTCCTTGAAATACTTTTTTTTCCGCATACTTTCCACCCTAAAGTAAAAGTAGCGGGGAGAAAAGTATTTCGGAGAGGAAAGACGCGGAGAAGAATATTTTGAGGAATAAGGTATCGATACCACAAGAAATTTTGTTGGGTTTTTGGTTTTTTTGTTTTTTTTTTTTTTTTTTTTTTTTTTTTTTTTTTTTTTTTTTTTTTTTTTTTTTTTTTTTTTTTTTTTTTTTTTTTTTTTTTTTATCTTCTTAGTAACGTCCATTCTGCTCGAAATTGACACTTTGACATAGCTTTGTGCCACGGTTGTCGATTTCCATCGATCATGCCATTAGTCCATACCAAGATCGTTTCCAGCATTGGACAATAAAGTCACTGATGTGCGTGTCATACTGTTGTCTTGTGTACGACTATGGTTCTGATAGCTACTGCTGATGGTATTTTGGATAGAGTGTTTACTCCCACTGGTTGTACTGTGCATTTCTCATTTCTATAGCATAAATACAGCCTTTTGTGAGAAATATTCTTAGATTACAAAGACATATATTTTCTACAAATTCTACAAATATCCAGCACATTAAGTGGAAATTCTTCTTTCATAATCGTAAAGCTACGTGAAACGTATGTTTTTGTATCTGGTACAAATACCAACATATAGGATCCTTTATCTTCTACATAATCGACTGACATGTTCAATAATTCACAACATCGACACTCACCTAACATATCCAAAATTAGTGCTACATCTAATGTAAAAAAACAAATTTCATTCTCAAATAACCAATGCGACCTACCTTCATCATCAGATATTTTTTATTAGCTTTTATTCGGATAGAAACTGTTGAATATGCTCTCTTTTAAGAACTTTTGTATTTTTTTATTTGTTCTTCAAAAAAATGCGATTAACTTGCCATATTCCAAAATATTTGTGAAACTTTCGTGAAACTTTAATGTGTTTAATGCTATGTTTTGTCATCATTTAAGATACCGCAAATCTGTTTTGACGTTAAAGAAATAACCCAAAGGCACGCTTCTTACTCCACAAACATCGTTTCTATTTCCACTTATTGAATCAATTCATTCTTTGTAATAAGCATCTCTGAATTTCTTCGATAACAAACTCGATGTGACTTCTTCAACATCTTTCGCAATTTTTTTAGGAAGAGAACTTTTTCTTTATATTTATCTACATTATGAGTGTCGCAGCAGTTTTTTTACAAAATTTTTCTTTTTACCTTTAAATTTTACCTAATCATTCACAAATTATTATAACATTAGCATTCAGTAAAAATTATGATTATTAATTTATATATATAAAATAAACAACGGTTGTACGACAATTTAAATTAGTTTATTTTTTGTAGATAACAACATTACAATAAATACATACCAAATAAAACATTTTTTCAAATTGTCAGTCCGAAGCCTAAGTTTTGTTATCATTAAATCTCTACTACATGGACAATCGAATTCAGTCCGTACAACTCAAGTTAATAAAAATTGATATCCTTTTAATTTAAATTCAGAGAAACAACAGAAATCTTTCTTGAACTTCTACTGACTTATTTAAGACCCCGTCGGGAAAGTTAAAAAGAATTACTATTCTATTCTCTTTTATATATATTTTATGTCCTTTCTTAATTTCGACTATCGCTTCCTTCAGTAAATATTTATTTGTATGGTTGAATCGCAGAAAGACAAACATTTAAATCACCTTTCGCTTATTCAACTTTATTTATTTTTGAATTTTGTGCAACAATATAGAAACTTAACACGTCTTTTTTTCATTCTTACGTGATGTATATATTGCGATAGATTTAAAACTCCATTTCAACGTCGAAGTAATTACTTTCTAAATTGTTCCGCAATAAATATTTCTTAAAGAAGCAAAAAGAAATACTTTGTATAAGGAATTCTATCTTTCCATTGAAAGTTAGCTTGTTTTCCACAACGACTATCACATTTTTCAAATTAGGTAGGTACTAGTTGTTTATATTTTATTTTCATTTATTTGAAATGATTGAGATTTTTTATTTTCTTGAAAACATTTTCATTTTAAACTTTCACTTTGATGAGAATCTTGTGAACGAAATTACAGTCGCTCTATATTTTATTATTATATTCATTATGATACAATTCGTGTTTTATCAGATGACAAATATTGTAGTAATTTTTGTGTATGTGAAGATTATTTGAAAGTGCATACAAAATATTGTATTGATGTTTATATACCAGCACTTCTGAATGTGGGGATTCGTTCAAAATGTAAATTAAATCCACACAAACAGATGTTTATATGTTAAAATAATGTAGTTTGTTTGTGTCCTTTCGGATTTAATTTTTAATTTATTTCGGGTGCTACACTTTTTGACTACAAAAAAAACCCAAATATTGATAAGGGTTTCCGTTCAACTTCAAAGTGAAAAATCGAATTCGTGAAGTTGGCACGTTATTAAAAATCGTACCATGATTGTGTACATTTTCAACCTAGTTAAAGTTCTAGTTTGAATTTAGTTTGCCTCTTATGCGAAAATTAACATGACGTAAAAATATAAAATGTCTTTTTGTATTTGTTTTGTAGGCGTTTATGGCGTTGCTAGATATTCTGGGTGTTTCACGACGAACTGTTTATGGGGATCTACTAGGACTAGAGTTTTGAAAGTTTTCTGATATCCTCGTTTTAGCAAAAAGCAAAAACAAAAATAATTAGAACATTGTTTACTTGTTAGGTAATTAAAATGACTTGCTAATTTCACACTTGTGTTTTGAATATGTATAAGTGAAAGGAAATATACGTTTTGTTGTTGTACTTCGTATAAATTGATACTATCATATTATTTATTTATTTATTTGAATGGTACAATTTCATTATTGTATTGTGATGTAAGTGTTATGTATGGTGCACCAGAAGGTCAGTATAAACCTGTATATATTGTGATGAAAGAATTAATTTAATAAAAAAAAAATTTGTTTGTTTATTTGAATCGAATTACGGTTGGTATAAATTTTATAGTAAGTGTTTCTATTCAAATCAAATGTAAAGTTAAGAGAATTAAAGCCTAAGATTTCTAAAACCGATCTACATTTTATTTAAGTAAAGAATTTGATTTATATTTGTGTACATAAATCTTTCATTTAATTAAAAGTAAAATTTAAGCAAAAATTAAGTTGTTATATAATATATAAAATAATAACTTTTGCAATTACCAATACTTTAATTAATATAATAATATGACTAGTTTCGATTTTATAAACATTAAAGTCATCGTCAGATAAAACTATTTAAAAAATATGACGTTAATATGACATTTAATTATTAATAACCTAATTAACATAAAATATCTTAACTACAAATTGCTGTAAAATTTCTGAATTTGGTTCAACTGTTAGCAATTAATATTATCATTATATTGAAATATCAGATCTTCAAATTTGGTTTGATCATTAAGAATAATTTTAGGATTAGTGGTTTTAATGTAAATAATTACAAAAATATTAAAATTGGGTTGCGATCACGGAAAGGTTGATTAAGATAGTAATACATTTAGAAAAAAACAAGCACGACAACGATAGTAATAGCCTACGGACCAGGAACAAATGAAAAAGCTCAAGTAAAAGAGCAATTCTGAGAACATTTAAGCGAAACAGTAGAAAATATAAATGGAAGGATAATTATAATTGGAGATATCAACGCGAGTGTAGGAAAAAAGGATGAAAAACAGGAGAAACAATAGGAATACAAGGAGAAAAAATAAGAAATGAGAACGGAAAAAGATTACAAACACTTTTTACAAACATAAAGACATACACAAGTACACCAGGGAAGTAGTGAGCAGAAAAAGAAAACCATCCTTCACTACGTAATAATAAATAAAAAATATAGAAGTGAAATACAAGACACAAGAGAACAAGAAGAGCTGAACTATACACCGATCACTATTTAGTGTTATCAAAAATCAAAATAAAAATGGAAAAGCATGATAACGGAAGAGAAGGAAAACCCGACTTGCAGAGGAAGACAATAATCAAAACATACAAACTGAGGAAAAATAAAATAGCCAACAAATACACAGAAGACGTAGAAAATGGAATAGATACATTAAAAGGGAAAATATCAAGTTTCAATATAGAAGAATTATGGACACAAATTAAAGAAACTATATTAAACACGGCCAAAATAACCTGCGGAAAGACATACAATACTAAAAATAAAAAGACAACAAATTAGTGGAACGAAGAGTTAAAGAAAGAAATACGAATAAAGAAGATTAAATAGAAAAAAATACTTGAGAAGCAAAACTACTGAAAATTATGAAGAATATAATAACCAGAGGGTCAAAGTCAAATTAAGTGTACGAAAGACTTTTAGATAATAGATTAAAAGTAAAAATAGAAACACAGATAGAAGAAACGCAATGTGTATTTAGAAAAGAGAGAGGAATTCAAGACCACATATTTACCATTAAACAAATCACTGAAAAGCTGCTAAACAAAGACATAGATATAGCATTTATCGACCTACAAAAGGCTTTTGACAGTATACCGAGAAAATGTACTCAAGATAGCTTGAGAAGAAGAGGAATTGAGAAAAGATTAAGAAACAATATAGCCAGTTTATACAACAGAACACGCAACTATGTAAGAACAAATAATTTAGAGTCGGAAGAGTTTGTGACAAAAGAGGAAGTTAAACAAGGAGGAGTACTTAGCCCAACACTCTTTAACAACGTACTGAACGACGTAGTAAAACAAGTGAAAAAACAAATTAAGAAATTACAAGTCGGATATAAATACCTACAACCACTATACATTTCAGAATGTGCATTCGCAGACGATCTGGTGATATTTGCCAAAAACGCAAAAGAGCTACAAGAAAACTTACAAATATGGAATAAAACATTGCAAGCTTATAACTTAAAGATAAACATAGAAGACAAAAATAATGGTATTAGCAAACAAGAATATAAGAACAAATATCCAAATTAACGGTAAAGAGATAGAACAAATAAACAATTTTAAATATCTAGGTGTTGTAATCCAGAAAGACGGGAAAAATGACACAGAAATAAATAATAGAATAGGGAGTGCTAACAAAGTTTACTATGCTTTAAGTAATAAATTTGTCTGGAATAAAGAAATAAGTAAAAAGACAAAACTAGCAGTATTTAACTTGGTCTTCAAACCAACACGAATATTCGGATGTGAAAGCTGGTCACTTACCAAAAAGAAGAGAATAAAATACAATCCATGGAAATGAAGTACTTGAGAGGAGCCTTGGGAGTTACAAAAAGAGACAAGATAAGAAACGAAGAAATACGAAACAAACTAGGGGTGGAATCAATAAAAAACGCAATAGAGAAACAACAACTAAGATGGTTTGGTCACCTAAATAGAATGAAAGACATCAGATAAACTAAAATAATATGGGAAATAAAGCCAAATATAAAGTGACCAAGAGAAAGACCAAAGAAAAAATGGGACGAAACAATAGAAGATGTTATAAAAAAGAGAAGTCTGACCTGGCAAGAAACAAAAACTGTATCTCAAGACCGAAAAGAATGGGTAAAGTTCGGGTATAACATAAGAAACACCTAAAATTGTGGAATTTATTTATTTTACTTTTATTATTATTATTTTATATTATTATTACTTCTTATTGTTTAGTTTTAATTACTATTGCTTTATTTTAACACTATTATTTATATATTTCAAGGATAATTGAGATATGCATGATGTAAGATAATAAGGTTTTGTCAATATGTAATAACACCCTACACCGAAAAGTAGATGGGACTTTTGATTATATATATAATTTCTAAAATATTCAAAATCTGTTTATTATAACTATTAATTTGGAAAGGATGTATTAACGTTTGATTTTCATGTACATTAATACATTAATGGATATTTTAGAAATTATTTACAATAAAATCACTAATCCTAAAATTATTCTGAATGATCAAACCAAATTTGAAGATCTGATATTTCAATATAATGATAATTTTAATTGCTAACAGTTCAACCAAATTCAGAAATTTTACAACAATTTGTAGTTAAGAGATTGTATGTTAAATAGGTTATTAATCATTAAATGTCATATTAACGTCATATTTTTTAAATAGTTTCATCTGACGATGACTTTAATGTTTATAAAGTCGAAACTATAGTCATATTATTATATTAATTAAAGTATTGGTAATTGCAAAAGTTATTATTTTATATATTATATATTAAAATAACCAATACACAAATTGATTCTAACGTCATTTTAAAAATGAAGTTGTTATTTGTAGCATCTATAAATGTAAAAGTATTTCGGTTGATTACGAATACATATGACATTGCATATTGAGATAGACAAGCAGGTGTTATGAGTTTGAAATTTTCTGTAAGTACAAACGCAATTAAAAGGTTAAGAGTAAGACATTGAGTGTAGTGGAAAAGAAAAAGGAACGATAAAAAAACAATAATTGATTGGCGGCGAGAGACGAAGATAGTGAGAGTCGGTAGTTGAGATTCAAAAAGTGAACATGTAAAGGTAGTGCAAATCGACCAATAGAAGTTGAGGGTAATGGTTATTTATTTGTATGATAAGAATATAAAAATAAAATAAAATATAAAAGAATATAAAGTAAATTTAATAAATGAAAATCTTACCAAAAATAAAGTGACCAGTAATAGTTCGAAGAGGAGGATTCAAGCAAGGAAAATACCACCATCAATGATAGAAGTGAACCATGTCGCTGCAGGAATGATGATAACATGGAGCACAATAAAGTCGATTTATTAAATTTATAAAGAAAATGTATATTCCCACATTAAAACAATTGTACAAGTTTTAATAAAATTTTCATATTTTGTTTTAATTAAATTTGTTATTCTATAAACCACAGTATTTTATTTAATACACTCAAACTCTTGAGAAAAAGTTTAAACAAATTGGAGAGTTTCGAATTACAATTCAGTATTTTTTTATTTAAACAATTAAATTTATTTGATAATATAATAGTAGTTTGTAAAGTAATTCTTTATTAAACGAGCCTGAGGTTATGAGCGAGGGAGGTCAAAAGAGACTCCTTAGATAAAACACTTTACTTACTTGGTGTACACCAATCTTTAACGCCAACCCAAAATATGTATCTTCCTTTATTATTTTCTATAAATAATTAGAAAATTTCTTGACAACTAGAAATTTGCTTTTTGACAACACTGCTATATCAACTCACAGAGAGAGGGAATAACTTCCAATTAATATCATACGTCAAATAAAAATACGTCCATAAAGTAACAGAAAAAGAATAGTCCATAAAGAGACACTATGGCCGAAAAACTATATCATAAACAACACGAAGTTGGCCGATTACAGAACTACCTTACTGCCGCAAATCTGACAATAAAGTGTCACCTTAATGCCGGTTAGCGATAAATAATATTAGAAGTGAAACTATTGATAAGCTAATGTCGGAAAAAAATTAACACGAAACGATTAACAATTTAGTAACAGCGGCGAAAGCACGTCTACACGATACAAGACATTCACTTCAATTCTTCTTTACCTTCTATAATGTTTACACACTTAAACAATATCATTACATATAAATACTAAGTTGGGTAAGGGTTGGCATGTTTAGGATTTAGTGGTTTTCTTACACACAATTTCGTCACCACACTATACAGGTTTATACTGATCTTTTGGGGCACCATACATAACTTACACCGGAATACAATAATGAAAATGTTTTTACATTTACAGTGGGTTCACCATGAAAATTGATGAATTTTTAGAGAAACCTTTGGTCACGTCCATTACTATTTTTAAATAGTCAAATTTTGTTCTAAAAATTTTATATACAGGGTGATATAGATACACATTTCAAAACAAGGTTGTTTTAAATGAAACACCTCGTATATTTTTGCATATTCTTGATAAAGATTGTCCCCAGCCAGTGTTTCACTGACTCCTAACAAGAAGGCCCGAACATTGAGAAACTCGTAACTATTCTAGTTTTTTGTGTGTAATTTTCTAAACATATTTTCAACTGCTTACGAAATACTGACGTTTGATGATTCTTAGTTCAATACGTTCATGTCAGGATAATTGTTGGATTGATTAAAAATATTTACACTTTAAATACGACTGATTTCTATTTAAGGGTACTCTTCGTGTTTGTCGCTAAAATCAGCCGTTTTGGATAAAAACGGGATTAAAGTTAAACCTGCGCTGGTTTTTTTAAATTGGATCATTTCCGTATTTTTAAAAAATAAACGAAAAAAATATTTCTTTAACGTCATGGGTTATGTTAAACTATCACATTACATATCAGTATCACCAAATTAGTGTTAATTAACTAATTAATTAATATTAAGGCCCTTTGTATGTAAAATTGAATGAAAAATAGGACTGTTTAGTCAAAAATAATATACAATGCGACAGAAACAAGTTATGGTTAATTAAATTTAGGAACATCACTGCATGTGGCGCCCTCTAACATTAAACAAAAAAGTAAGTTAATAATTGAGTTTTTTGTCTTCTCTATATCCAGTATCCCAAATTTCGTCAAATTGCCATGTTACTTAACAAAAATATAAACAAGAAACCAAAAAATTCTAAGAAACCAAGCCGTTGCGGAACTTTAAATCTTAAAATTAGTCAAAGATTCACCCTTTAAAGTTTGTACAAGTACTTAATATTGCGAAAACTTTCAAACTTTTGAAAATTATAATTTAATTTGTAGATGTATGTCTTGTTTTATAAAATTTCAAATTTCTCTAAGTTTTTATTTTGAGTTTTATTTTGAGTTTTATCAAATTTAGTAAATTCTATTTAGAATAATTTTGTTACTGCTTTACGTCAGTGTAATTATTGCGTAACCGGCAAACAAGGGTACAAAACAGATCATTTTTTACTTTAAATGACGTTCCAATTTCACAGACCCGCACGAATAGATTTCTTTTAATTCAATTTTAATAGCAGCTGTTTGTTTAGCAAAGAAAGTAAGACCAAAAGATTTCACATATTTTATAAATCTAAAAGTTTGCCAAGAATGAAAGAGAAACATCCACAAAAAGGTTTTTAAGATAAAGTAAAATTTGCTACTTAAACATACATAATTCATAAACTATTTTTGTATTTCGTATGGTACCGTTTGGATAATTTACATTTAGTTAATGAAAATTGATTGGCATTATCATAATTAGCTTCCGAGCACGTATTATATTACTGGAACAAAATGTTATGTAATCTAATCACGCCCAAATGTCGTTACTTAAAATGTTTAAGGACGAACTTAATCTTTTGAAATTTACTGCTAAGTGAGGAAAAGTCAAATCACTCATCCGTCCTCAGTTCAGATTAAACTTTGCCAGCGTTAGTTTTAGTGTACAAAAGACACTTTTAATTTAAATCAGTTGCACTTTCTCCAAACATTTTCGTTTCTTCTAGACATGTAATTCTCAAAACATTGAGTATTTTAGATTTATATGATACTATTTTCGGCTTTAATAATTTTGTTTCATTTTGTTATTTTCTTAAGGATTTCATTAATTTTATCTAACAAAACACATTGTTGTTTGTATAAATTACGGAATTAAAATTGTAAATGGAAATGGTACATTAAAAATATTAACTTCGCGTAAATTTTCATTTGTTTTACAATTACAGGAATTATCTTCACTAATTTGTTGATATTTATTCGATTAGCACACTTTAGATGATTTATCGTTTACAAATGACAAGTAATAATGATTCCGTTTTTTTTAAAGTAGTACTCTTCGACAGAATTGTACACTTCAGCTTTGATTTATGTTTCAGACTCATCTCATACTAGCTGTTTATTTATTGCTACTCATTTTGATTGAAATTGCACGTTATCTTCTTGAATGAATATTAAAAAATTCATTTAATCTCTAATTACGGATTGATCAAAGTTTTAATTTAATCAAATTCATTAATAATTTTTTAAAAAATAACATTTGACATTTTCGAATCCTAGTGAGTGTTAGTGATCCATTAATTTATATTGAATTTTTTTGTGTAATTGTGAGTGTAAATGAACTTTGGAGTTCTTTTATCTTTCTAATGAGAATGTTATTTGACCTTACTTTGTTATTGAAAGAGAGACAAAGTAACGTACAGAATTGTTATTAAAGCCAAATTAATTTAATATATGTTTGATCTATTAATATTTTAGTTTAATTAATAAAAATTATATCTAATTAAAGAATTTCAAAATTTTTATTTTTATTACAGTTACAATTTTGACTATAATATTGTTGTGGATAATTATCAGATAATTATACAGACGTACATGTTCATTATTTATGTACAATATTATAGTAGGTAAATATTCTTCAAATCAAAATTTTAAGAACAGTTAAGTTTGTATACATCACTGCAGTCTATATTATTTATTATTTTAAAATTGATAAAAAATATGTTTAAAATCGATATTATGATCTGTTAGAACACTGCAATAAATAAAATGGAAACGTACTTAATATCTGATATAGTATTTATTTATGGAATTGAAATAAACATAATTAAAAAATAAAACAAAAAAAGCAAAATTAATTAAAAGAATTTAGGCTTTCTAACTATGTAATAATTGCATTTTCGGTTAATTATGAATAATATTTAAATAGTATAAAAATAGTTTAATTAGAAAATATAAGTCTTCAAAAATACAGAATATTTCTTCTTTATATCTCTTTAAATTGATCATTTTAAATAATGGTTACAAATGTAATTAATGTTTATATAGGAACAATTCAAATTGTTGATTCCTTCGGTTGTTAAAATTAAAAAAACTTAATTGCTAAGGTAAAGTTTGAGTAATTTAATTGAATATAAAATTGTAGAGTCTAATTAAATAAAAATATAAAAGAAAGTTAAAATATTTTTTATATGTAAAGATAAATTAATATAGTTTTATTAAATTAAACTTGATACATTTAAGTGCAGCAAATTATAAATTAACTTTTTGGGTTGTATCGGTTTTGGGGTTTGTTAATGGTATTCCAGTTTATTGGTGGGCGTAACTCTTGAAATTAATCAATAAATCATTTCTATTAGTATTTCTGATCTTAACTGTAAGGAGACTAAGAAAAAAGAAGTGGAGTCCCTAAAGATTCTCAAGCATTGACAATTTAAAAGAAAATTTGTGTTTACTGCAGTAAGCCGACATCCAGAAACAAAAATAAAATATGGTAGTTAACGCTTGAGGTACTAATAGTAGAGAATGTTGATTTCGCCAGCTTGAAGATACTACGGACTGTTGGCATTTTAGGTTTTGGTGGTTTTCCTAAGCCTTGAAGCAAAAGCTTTGCCAAGACAAACCAATCCACAATTGCACACGGTTTTGTCAGCACACTGTACAGGTTTATACTGATTTTAAGGTACTGGGGCATTATACATTAGACTCACATTACAACACCAAAGAATGATAAGAACAAATAAATGGATTCAAAGAGACCGCTACAGATTACAACGGTAAGTTTACATCCAAAAATATAAACAAAATCTTATTGTTCTCGTTGGTTACGCCTGAGCTGCTAATAATACTGTGTGTTGATCACTTGAGTTTACTGCGGTAAGCCAACGCCCTGAAACATTAACAAATTTTGGTTGTTCTCCTTTTTACGTCTGACCTGCTAATGATACTGTGTGTTAATTTAGTGAGCTTGCAGATTCTTTAGTTTAGTAGACCAGTTGAGTTTACAGCGGTAAAAGCACCCATAAAAAAACAAAATTTGTCTGCGGTTCCAGAAAAATTTTGCCTGTAAAATGTTAACGATTGCTAAAGGTTTGAAAATAAAAACTCAAATTATTGGACATATTCATTTTTGCTTTTCGTATATTTTATATGTATATTGGTTAAAAACATTCAATTGGATTGTAATCATGGAACCTATTGCAGCAGTAATCTTTTAAATTTTTAGAAAATTCAATGAGACTTTCATAAAATGGAACAGCTTTTTATGTACAAGAATCTCTAATTGCGTGGACCATTAGTAAAATACTACTATTTTTAATCAATCAATAAATTTTATGAAATATTAGTTATTTTATTTTAAATAAATTGTAATTAGCACAGATTTTGTTTACAGACTTTGATACATCAATTTCAAAAATTCCAAAATATTATAAAAAACAATGAATATAAAATAAAAAATAAAAAATTGATTTTTTATTTTATTGATATCGTCGCCAAATTCAAAGTTCTTACTTTGTAAACGTTGGAAGTGGGCAAGAAGTTCCCTATTAGTTTATAAGTCACGTTAATATCTTTTATGGATGTTGCTATTCCTTTGGACTGGTGGTTCTTTTAAGTTTTAACGTATCGTGCCTAGGCAATACTGCCGTGATAAAAACAGAAAATCGTATCTCCATTTTTAGGTGTAAGCATTTAAAGACAAATATTTTAGGCCACTCCAAAGTGATTAAAGAAAAACATCAATACAAGTCTTGATCGACTTATGTTCTCTCTTATGATGAGCTTTTAATACCCCATAACTAGCTAGGAATAAACAGACACCTCCGATTCATTCTACAAAAAATACAGTTAGGGCTTTTTTGCTTAGCACGGCAGAATATTTCTTTTTTTATTGTGACGATTGTTTTTTTAGGTATCGTTTTTTGAAATAATTGAATAACAGAAAAACTTGATTATCGTTATTTCTGGAACGTTGTATATTAAAATCGGTTTTTAAATTGGTTTATAAAATCGTTTTTATAATCGATTTTAAAATCGGTTTTCAAAATCGATTTTCGGAATCGAAAATTTTGAAAGAATTTATATATAATTTTTATCAAAGTCTTCAGTAATAATTTTGTCACAAAATTTTACACAGAAGCTTAATAAAATATGGGTTATTTATGAAAACATTAATAAATATAGCGCACTTGCGGTAGTACCGAAATAATGGAAATGTACTATACATCTACATTAAAACTACAGTAGTGGTCACTGCTGCATTCGTAAGATGTTTCGGAGTGATTAATAACATAATGACTGCAACAGAATACTGGTAGAAAATTTATCAGCTATTCTGCGATGATATAAATTCAAAGAAAAAGTATCAAAAATTGTGATAATTATGAAATTATCAATAGAAAATATTTTAACAGTACCATAGTGTTGTGCCAAATTTTTGATTAATTATGTATTGTGTCGCTACAATGAATTTAAAATTTCGTAAAACATGTCTTTCGTGTCTTTATAAACCACCAAAGGTGTTTTTATCGTATACAGAAGAAGAAAGGAATGATAAATGTAATGAATAGATTTAAAAAAAAATTAGAAGTAAATGTAAAAAGACAAAAATTATGGATTTAAAAAAAGTTAGACGTAAGGGATTGGAATGAAAGTAAAGAGATGAAGAAATAGAGATAGCAAACAAGTATAAATACTTAGGATATACGGTAAGGTACGACAATAAGAATGAGGAACAGACTAAGGAATTAAAACGGAAAGAAAATCAAATAAGTAATGAGAACAAGTACTGGTTGAAGAATGTGTAAGGAAGGGTGGGGAAATATAAAGCATTTAAAGCTAGAGTGATTGTTTAATAAACAGATTAATTTCGTCTAATAATTTTGTAATTCAACTTCAGCCTTCTTTTGATAACAATTAATGTCAATTTAAGGTTGTATCACATTACAAATAATGTAATTTTACCGTTTAACATTTGGGTTCTTTTTTCACTTTTATAGAATAACTTGAATCACAATAATTGTTAAGGCTTAAAGTGGGTACCTATACATTTTAATTTTCAACAATGTATTTGTGTACTTATTAATCGTGTCGTCACTAACAATTTTATTATCTGATCTCTTAGAAGACGATAATTTAGAATGTAAGTCCGTTATACAGAACTTTATGTGCACTCACGAAAGTTAACTGAGCATGTTTAAAAGCTCACTTATCCGTGAGAAGAATTAAAGTTTCTTAAACGGTCAAACATTGTAAACAGTAAAAACTTTCATAATAAAACTATTTTTGCGCTAAATATAAATTTTAAAATAACATGAAACATTGTATATTGCTTCAACATAAAGTTTTATATAACGCTTTACATCGTAAATAACTGTTTAAATTTTTTTTGTGATTCACGCTTTAGTAACTATATATTTATTTCATCGCTTTATTTTGAAACAATTTTAATAATTTCAAAGAGAATGGTTTTGTTAAAATTATCATATTTTCTAACATTTATTTTAAATATAAAACAAATTGACATCGATGGTGATTGCAGTTTTAATTTTATTAAACAAATAATTCTATTTTGATGTCGGTCAATTTTACTGACATAAATAAATCCAATTTCATGAAAGTAAATTTTATTTTCAAAAGATTTAATTTGATAAACAAATTGTTTGTGTTTTTTAATTTAATTTAATCGCTATTCAAAAGAAATGTTTAATATTGTTAAATATAATATCCTCATCGTAGTATTTTTTTTGTAAACTCTTTTTTTAATATTTGTTTGTTGCATTCATTTAGACAAGATATTTATGACAAGAAGTAAAAACAAAAATTTCTTTTATTTATGACAGTTGTTTATAATACTTTACGGCGTTTTGTTATTATTTTATTGTTTAATTAGACGGGTTAACATGAATTCTCTGAATCGACAATTATTTACGTACGGTTTAGAAAAACTTACTAAATCTTATCACGGAAACTTTTTCATTAACTTACAGTGATTGAAGCGCAATAAAATGGGATCAATAAAAAGTAAACTATCTTAGTGACAACTAAAGTAAAGTTTCAGGATTTATTTACAACATGTACCGCTGATGCTGATTAATTAATATTCTTATTCTAAAACCACATTTAACTTTATTAATTAATTTAATTTCCAATAACTTTCGAGCATCTGTATAAATACTAATCTAAATATAAATTTTTTTTATTTCAATTTTAATGTAATTTTTAATTTTATATACTGTATGAGTCGGGAGGAGCGCACCAAACTCTAGGAGTGTATTATACACGTGAAAATAATGTAAAAGAAACTCATATGTTCTTATGCGATTCTCATTTGTTTTCAAGTTATAGCGTAATTAAAAATGTTCATCTAGCTTTCCACTTATTATCTGAATTTTAACATTATCAAAGTATGCCATGTTCGAGGCTCAAAGACATTTGATAATTCTGACGTTTTGATGAACTGTCAGTGTACAGTAAACAGTAACTGAACGTTTAATTTCGAATTTATGTGATTGTTAGTGTTGCGAAATGCCAGATACTTATTTAAATTTAGGATATGCAAATATGGTGTTTGTTTATGGTTTCTGTAATGGAAATGCTACAGCTGCTGCTGAAGAATATCGTCAACGTTTTCTACACCAAAGACATCCTGATAAAAACGTATTTATTAGAGTTTTCAACAAATTGTGCGAGACTGGTAAGCTTCCTAGTGCAAACATAACATCTGAACGCGCTACTCGACAAGGTTTTGTAGAAGTAGAAAATATTCTGCATCTAGTCGAACAAGATGCAACTACTAGCTCACGGAGAATTGCCACTCAATTGGGAATTCCACAAAAAAGAGTGATAAACACACTCCACGAGCAAGGCTTATGTCCTTATCACGTACAGAGTACAGCACCTACAACCAGAGCATTACGCTAACCGTATGGAGTTTTGTCGGTAGATAAATAATAATCATCGTGTTGTATCGATTATACTCTTTACGGATGAAGCTACATTTACCCGTGATGACATTAACAATACTCGTAACTATCATGTATGGTCAGACAAAAATCTCCACGCAACAATCGAAAGCAATTTTTAACATCGGTTTTCTGTGAACGCGTGGTGTGGTATCGTTGACAGTTATTTAATAAGGATGTTTCTATAAATATTAGAATGCAGATGTATTATCAACACAATAGAGCTCCTGTACATGTCGCACGTCAGGTCAAGCAACATTTGGAGGAACGTTTTCCTGGGCGTTGGATTATTTGGGGAGGTTCTATTAATTGGCCTGCAAGATCTTCAGACCTCACACCAGTAGATTTTTGTTTATGGGGCTGGATGAAAAATAAAGTCTACAAAATAAAAGTAGACACACGGGATGCACTAATTAGACGAATTGAGAATACTGCAGCTCATATTTTTTGTGGAAGCTGATGGTAGTAATAAACTGTAGTAATAATAAAAGAACAGTTTTATTATTTAGTTAACAACGTACATCTTGCGAACATTCCGCTGCGTAATGATGTCTGGTAACTTTATTCTCCATATATGTATCGTGTGTATTACCAACCTACTAACTAGTATTTGTTACAGAGGGTGTCACAAATAAAATTTTGATTGATACAATTTTACCCCCGCTCAAGCAAAATATTTATTATAATACCTTAACTTAGTATGAAATTTCTTATCTTTTTAAACTGAACCCTTTTTAAAGGTTTAGTGAGAATATCTGCAATTTGCTCACCAGTCGGAACATATTTTAGCTCTATAATGCCTTCCCTAATTTTTTCTTTTGTGAAATGATACTTAATGTCCATGTGTTTAATTCTTTTAACTGTTCATGGGAACTGCATGAACGAATTGCAGACTGATTGTCTTCATAAACAATAACTGTCAATTCTTTAACTAAGCTTATTTCTAACAACAAATTTCGTAGCCAACAGGCTTCACTAATACAAGAACTTAATGCTATAATTTCTGCCTCTGTAGTTGAGATGGCGACAGTACTCTGTTTCTTTGAGTTCCATGACACAATATTTCCAAATACATTAAGACAAAACCCACTTGTTGACTTCCTATCGGTAGTGTCGCCCCCAATCAGCGTCAGCAAAACCTGACAAAATATTATTATCGTTTCTACAAAAACTAGCTTAAGTTCAAGAGAACCTTTGATGTACCTTAACACCCGTTTTAATGATACTAGTAAATTTTCACTGGCACAATTTTGATATCTAGACAATAAGCTTATACTTGAACATAGATCGGGCCTAGTTCCTAACATAGCATACATTATACTGCCAATGATTTGCCTACACTTCTTTTCGATATCAAAACTTTCTGATTTATCCATCTTTAAACTATCATAACCGAAATTACAATCCATTGGCGTACTCACAGGTCTACAATCTAGCATACCAAATCTGTCAAGAATATTTTCTAGATATTGTTTTTGACTTAACTCAATCATACCAGCTTGCATATCTTGCTCTACCGATATACCTAGAAAATAACTTAACAGACCTAAATCTTTCATCTTAAAAGACATATTTAACTTGAATTTTAAACAGTTAATTTCTTTGGCACAAGACCCAGAAATTAAAATATCATCAACAAAGATTAATACGTATGTAGTTGCATCTTTTGTTATCTTTACATACAAACAGTTGTCACATTTATTTTTATAAAACCCTTCATTTAACATAAAGTTATCAAATTTTGTATACCAATAGAGCGGCGCTTTTTTAAACCGTAAATGGCTTTATTTAGTTTACAAACTTTACCATTTACGTCACAACCCTTTGGTAAATACATATATAAGTTTTCTTTTAGTTCTCCATGCAAAAAGCATTGCAAACATCCATTTGATAAACTGTCCACCCCCTCTGGACACACACAGCCAAAATCGCCCTAACAGTAGTTAATCTGACTACAGGACTATACACATCTTCCATAACATTTTGCTTAAACCCCCTTGCTACTAACCTACATTTAAACTTATATATCCTTCCCTCTTTATCCTTCTTGATTTTAAAAACCCACTTGCTATCTATTAGTTCACATTTTTCAGGTTTCTCAACAAGTTGCCAGGTGTCATTTTCAACTAAGGCCTTCATTTCTTCATTTATTGCATCTTTCCATCTGCTTGCATATTTACTATTTATTGCTTCATCGTATGTTGCAGGTTCATCAGTGTCCAAACTAAAATAACTTAAGTCATAATCATGGATTAGATTCTGAGGCACCTTTAAGACATTTTTGGGGCGCAGTCTTCGATCTCTCTCCTCCACTAGTGTTCGTTCAGGTATTAAATCTACGTTTACATCTACATGTGGCTCTCGAATTGTTTCAATATCCTCTTGTATATCTAAGGGTTCTTCAATTTGCTCATCATCCTGTAATTTTACTTCGTCCTTTCCTTCCACATTTTCATCTAGATTCAGAGAAACCAGTTTTTCTTCTACTAACTTCTCCGTTTCTTCAAACGTTATCTCTCTTTCAATTGCTACTGTGTTTGTATCCTTATAATACACCCTGTACCCTTTAACATTATCTGAGTATCCGACAAAAATTCCTGGTTTACTCTTCATGTCTAGTTTTTGCCTTCTTTCTTTTGGAACGTAAGCCCACACTTTCCTGCCAAAAATACCCTTAATCATTTTTAAATCAAAATACCTGTTGTAAATTAATTCATAAGGTGTTTTTCCTTAACGGAGCACATGCCAGTTCTATTCAACAAGAAAACTGCGGAATTCGCAGCTTCAGCCCAAAAATTTTTGGTAAATTACTTTCAGCTAGCATAGCTCTCACAGATTCTATCAAGGTCCTAAACTCTCTCTCTGCCCTACCATTTTGTTGAGGAGTGTATGCCACAGTACACTCATGTTTGATTCCTTTCTTTTTAAGTAAATTTTCTACTGAAAAATTTACAAACTCCCCACCATTATCACTTCTTAAAATTTTCACCCTTTTATTTGTCTGATTCTCAAAAACACAAGAAAATCTTTCAAAACTTCATACACATCAGACTTATTTTTTTAAGAAATAAATAAACCTATAGCTACTATAATCATCCTTCAGCAAAAACATATACCGTGAGTTGTTGAAAGAAGCCTCCTCCATTGGACCACAGAGATCCATGTGTATTATACCTCCAGGTTCTTTTGCCCTGTTTTCATTTACTTTAAAAGGTTCTCTACATAGTTTAGCTTGCACACAAGAACTACAAAACAGTTCAGTTTGTTTTACTTCAATTTGGTTTCTGCTGAGTATATTTTTTATGTACCTAACATTCTGATGGCACAAAGCTTTGTGCCACCATTCAAGATCATAGTTTTTATTTTTATTTACAAAATAACATGCGTCAGACTCAGATGTATTGAATATTTGATTTTGGCATGTGTGCTCAGAAGAGTCAGACCATCTAAACATCATTTTAAATAATTTTTCGCATCGTATGGCTACAGCTACAGTGACGTCATTTTTATTTACAAACTTTGCCCCTTTTGCATCAGAAAACAATGACAAACCCTTGTCTAAAGCTTTACCTTGTGAAAATAAATTTACCTTTAAATCCGGTACAAAAAGTACATCATACAAAGTGACAGGATGAAAATTGGTACCATTATATGATAATAAACATATGTTACCTTGACCTTTTACTTGCAAAGTTGCCCCATCTCCAATTTTTACATATTTCGGTACTTCTAGGTCTACCAAGCTGCAAAAAAAACGTCTGTCTTTGCACATGTGTTGGGAAGCTCCACTGTCCATAAACCATTCCATGTTTGCTCGGGATTGAATGTCGCTCGAAACTGTTATAAGTGCAACGCTTCCTCTACTGCCACTGCCTGCATTTTCTCGGTGTTTATCCCGTTCTATCTTCTGTTTTCTTGCGAAACAATCCTTCATCCAGTGACCTTTTCTTTTGCAATAATTGCACTCGATATTTCGACACTGACTTTTTAGTGGCCCATTTTTCCACAAACAAAACATTTTCTGTTGTTTTTGTTACCATTTATATTTGTCGTATGACCGACCCCAGTCCAAGCTGCTTTTTCTGTTGTCCCTCGGTGAACTGTCACAAGTGCCATCGATTTCTCCTCATCATTTGTTAATCTTTGCTCTTCAATTAAAAGACGTGCCGTCAAATTATTTAATGTTTGATTTTCCGCACTGACACTTTCCCATGCAGACCGGAAATGACGAAATTTATCAGGAAGGGACATAATGACTTTTGTAAGAATCATTTTTCAGGAATATCTTCACCAGATTGTTTTAATTTTGCTTGCAAATTTGTCACTTTTGATATAAAACTGTTTACAGTTTCATTTCCAAACGTCAAGTTATAAAATTGCTCATTTAACAGATGCGTGCTAACCTCGGATTTCTTCTCAAAAATGCTCTCCAGTTTGTTCCACATTTCATGAGCGGTGTCACATTGCATTACGTGAGAAATAATATCTTCTTCCATTCGGAGAACAAGTGCTTCTTGTGCACGGGCATCCTTTATTTTCCATTTAGTAATTTTGTCTTCATCTTCAACAGGTTTCAATTCATTTCCACAGGTAATTTCAAATAATCCCTTCGCCATCAGAACTAGCTTTACTTGAAACTTCCAGACATTCCAGTTAGAATTATTTAACTTCGTCGCGATCACCTTCATGTTGTTTTTTTTTTAAATACTTCAAGTATGCACTTACAAAAAAAACCGGTACACACAAATAATACAATTTCAGATTACTACCAAAATATATAACTTTCTGGGCCCATAACCTTTTGTGGAAGCTGATGGTAGTAATAAACTGTGGTAATAATAAAAGAACAGTTTTATTATTTAGTTAACAACGTACATCTTGCGAACATTCCGCTGCGTAATGATGTCTGGTAACTTTATTCTCCATATATGTATCGTGTGTATTACCAACCTACTAACTAGTGTTTGTTACAGAGGGTGTCACAAATAAAATTTTGATTGATACAATTTTAATATTAAAGAAGAAAGAAATGAATCAATTGGGAGAGAAACAAACGCTCTTCATAGACGAAGCAGAAAATGTGTAGAAGTCAATGGCGGTATTTTTGAACATTTATTAAAAGAACGCTATGATTAAGAAAATATTTATGTGTATAATTTGTTTATTTGTTAATATGCTATAAATTGAAAACAAATGGAAATCGGATAAAAACATATGAGTTTTTTTAACATTATTTTCATTTGTATAATAACACTCCTAGAGTTTGGTGCGCTCCTCCCGACTCACCCAGTATGTATGTAGTAAATTATTTTTTTGCATGCCCTTTCATTTCTAAACAAACATTTCAATTTAGAACTCGTTCTCTTAAGATTCATTACAAGGCAATCGTTGTATAAAACTATGGGGTTGCACTTAGTATTGCCAGATTTTCTATAAACAGTGTATTTTAATTTGTTAAGTTTGGTTGTTACGGTTTTATTTTATAAACCAAAAACTTGTGTTGAGAGCAATATGTTACAGGTATGTTGCGGGTTGCTATTTGGCTTTCAAAGCATAAACAAGTGCCCGAAAGTACATGTGTCAATGTTTATTGTGAGTGATAACTACGAGGTCATCCGCCTCAAATTTAATAGTAATCTTATATTAATATGTTATGTCGTTAGTGTGAACGTACACCTACTCTCGATTCATTTTCAAATCTATACGAAAATCAACCTTTTTCAAATTCGTCTCACATTAGAACGGCTTAAGATATTTTCGTTTCCAAAAAGTTTCGAGTTTACGAAAGATGTGTCTTTATTTTTCGATTTAGATTTTTTTGTATGAGGGCATCTTCGAGGTTAAAAAAAATGTTAAAAATAGTCAAAAAATTTCAAACAAATTGAGCCGTAAGTTGACCACAACTCGCTTATTTACGGACCGATTTTCAAAATTCAAAAAGCATCATACGCGGATAAAGAAATAAAATTTTTGGCCGTTTCAGTTTTGTTAGACCTCGCGTGTTTTCAAAAGTTATAAGCGAAAAACGTTTCCGACAAAATTTCATTCGAAAACTAGAACGGCCATAATTTCTAAATTATAACAGATAAAAAAATGTATTTAAAAAAAACGTTCCTTTTATGACCCTATCACATATTGTTTAAAATAATTTATCATTTTTAAAAATATTTTTTTAAGGAATTTTACATTGTTATACGAATACTGTAATTTTATAACTCCGGAACCATATTACGTAAAAACACGAATAAAAATTAAAATATTCGTAATTTTGCAAATTTTCGAATGGTTTAACTGTAGAGGACAATACCTCCAGCGCCTAAACTAGCATACGGTAAAACAGACTGTGCCAATTTCCAAGCAAACCTAGATCAAAAACTGAAACGGATGAGGCTACTTGTCGCACCCCCTGACATAGATGCTGCAGTTATACGGTACATATCTGCAATACAAGAAAGTATACAGGTATCAACCACACCATGGAAACACAGGAAAGTTGCTGACCATATTAGAACACCTAACCATATACTCTATCTAATTAAACGGAAGAATAGGCACAGAAGGGAATGGCAGAGATGTCGGCTACCATACCTCAAAACACTGTATAACCAACTATGCCATTTAGTAAAGCAAGATCTTGACAGTCTAAAAATCGCAAGGTACAACTCTTACCTTGGAGATATACAATCTTGCGATCCAACTATGTGGTTGACCACCAAACGATTGTTAAGACAACCGAACGTAATTTATCTGATGATAGCAAATAATACCACATACTCCTTTAAAGACGAAAAAGCTAACTTGTTGCAACACACCTTAAACAAGTATTTACACCAAACATTGCAGAACTTGACAAACACTTTGAGAGACAGGTAACTAATACAATTACTAATTTCCAGCAACAAGATAATGCAGTAATTGTTCCTGCATCTGTCAAAGATCTTAAATCCTATATTGCACTATTACCCAAACGTAAGACCCCCAGACCTAATCTCATAACTAATAAAATATTAAAACATCTTACAAAGAAGACGGTGGCTTACTTAACTACAACATTTAATGCCTGCCTAAGATTAGGACACTTTTTGACTCCCTGTAGAAATGCAAGTGTACTCCCCATCCATAAAGTAGGTAAACCGAAGGATAACCCAGACAGCTACAGACCTATTAATCTCCTGCCAACTTTTGCCAAACTCCTTGAAAAAGCGATATTTACTAGATTACAAGATGACTTACTGCAAAATGACACAATCCCCCCTCATCAATTCGGTATCCGAACATCTCATTCAACGTCTCATCAACTGCTTAGAATAAGTGAAACAATAAAAGAGGGTTTGAGAAAAAAGAATACACTGCGATTGTGTTCATGGATTTAGAAAAAGCCTTTGACTAAGTTTGGCACGATGGGCTATTATATAAAATGATACTACTAAACATTAAAAGTTACGTCATCAAGATCATTTACTCTTTTCTGATGAACAGAACTTTTAAAGTCAGAATTAACTCAACTCTATCTACTATCAAACCCATAAAGGCAGGAGTACCGCAGGGTAGTATTTTAGGACCAACCTTGTTTAATCTGTTTGTTCACGATATACCTACAGTTACCAACTCAACACTAGCCATGTATGCCGATGACACGGCGATAACAACACAGAGCTCCAAGGCAGAAACAGCTGTTGAACTCCTCCAAAACTCTGTAAATATAACATGCGAATGGTTCCAGAAATGGAAAATCAAAATAAATCCTGACAAATGTCAAACAAAAATGTTTACCTTTAAACGACATGTAAAAATTACAAAAATAAAAATAAATAACAACGAAATAGCCTGGAACCCAAAGGACGCAGCAATTAAATATTTAGGCGTGCACTTAGATGCTAAGCTGAATTGGGGATACCATATCAATAAAAAACTCAATAAGTGCCACAATAGACTGGGAATATTATATCCGCTTATAAACCGTAAATCACATCTTAGATCTGAATGCATTGTGTTTATTTACAAAGGAATCCTCCTACCAATACTTACACATGCATGTCCAATATGGTGCAACACATCAAAAACGTCGATAAAAAAACTCCAAATTATGCCGAACAAAGTGCTCCGAATTGCAATCAAGTGCCAGTGGTTCGTCCAGAATACTCAAATACATCATGAGCTAAGTGTTCCACTAATAAGTGAATTTATCAATAAAACTACAGTAAAGTTTTTCCAAAACCTAGTTTCTTGTTCAAGTGCTACTAAATTAAAACTCGGACAAAAAGACATTCACATGCGCCTTAAGGGCAAATTTCCACAAGATTTAATATAAAGATTGCACTTATACTTAAATATTATGCTTAATGCTAATAATGTACGATAGAGGTGTGATTTGTCACTTAGTCCTTACCTGTTTATTTGTTAATGTTGTACTTAAAGTCTGTATACTATTGGCGCGGAGTAATAAATCATAATTGCTTGAAATAATTCTTTATTTTCTTGTGAAAGCGGTACTTCTACGGTTAAGTAAAAACCAATAAATTCTAACCAAAATACGATCATTGTGCCGCTCTTGCAGCATATCGAGCCATCTAGGGTCTGAGAACAATAGTTTAATCTGTGCAAACACGTTGCCGTCAGCCCAGGTACTGACGAAACGAGAATCATAGCCGTAGATGTGGGTATTATACCAAGATACAAAAATAATGGTATATAATACGTAAGAAGTAAAATTTGTAATGTGATCTATTATACAAATAAAATAAATAACATGTAACCACATAATAATTTATATCAAGGTAGATTTT
This sequence comes from Abscondita cerata, assembly GCA_030710515.1. Classification (NCBI taxonomy): domain Eukaryota; kingdom Metazoa; phylum Arthropoda; class Insecta; order Coleoptera; family Lampyridae; genus Abscondita; species Abscondita cerata. The sequence goes on from JALBCR010000995.1 coordinate 249,767, forward strand.
ACTATTATAATATATTTACCTACTAAAAATATGATTTTCCAAACGTAACAGGTACCTACGCCACTGCAATACGAGAGATTCGATAATTCTGACAGGTTTATTACTCCGCGCCAATAGTATACTGAGTATAGTTGCATTGTACTGTATAAAAAGCCGTGTATTGCATATTATATTGCAGAGCCAGCTATATTAAATTTAAAAAAACCAAAAAAAGATATGTTGCTCTTAAGATATTCCTACGAAAGTCTTATTTAACGCGCATTTTGCGAATATTTGATTGGTTAAAAATAAAAATCTGTTTTAGATTTCCTAGTTAAAAGCGGTTAAAAGTTTCTACGTTCTTACTTCACGGCTGGTGTTTTAGCGTTTATCATAAATTGAAATTTACACAAATAATTTAAATGTGTTACAAGATTTCCAATAACAATTAGTTAAGTTATATTTAGCTAAACACACCGTAAGTACACATTTTTTTCTCTTTCTCTTTGTACCAATTTTAACTGTCACGTGGAATTCTTTTTAGCACGTTTCTTGACCTCACGATTTTGCTGCGTGTTATATCTGGATAACTCCTGGGGGTGCTGGAGTGGCTGATTAAGGCCTTCCTTGTCGATTAAATACCACACTACGGTTTCGCATCAGACAGCTATAAGCAACTGGTGGGTACACGTCTATGAGATAAGAATTGGTTATGCTTCATAACTTCAACGAAGGAGTCTAACACCTTCCGTTTTTCTTTGCACACCTTCCCTAAGAAGAATTCTGGGGTTAACTAACTTAACAAACTGCCGATCTCGTCGTTAGCAGAAAACTCTTACTCTCGGGACTTCGTTCATCAAATTATACTTAAGTTTTATTATTTAAGTAACTTGTTTATTGTTAATGGGTGTGAAGTTCATGTACATACAACATGAAACCGCTTTGATTTTTTAGTATTAAGTAACACCCGATGCGAGGGTACACTCAACAACCGGAAGTTTATAATCAGCTCAATACGGGCTCGTGCGCTTCACTTAGAGCGGTTGACGCAAAAACAAAAAGCCTTTTGTGTTTGCGAGAGGTACTTACCTCATTCAATCTTAGTTTCAGTCAGTGTTGTTGCATGTTCGACCAGATAAATCGCCGTGTGTAAGTGATATGTGGACACCGAGTATTCCTATCAGGCAGTCCTCAATTGGAACATTAACACTACGTTTGATGTGACTAAAGTTTACCTGTAAATCCGGTACATTATTTGTATAAATTATTTATTATTAATCGAGGCTATTGCTAACGTACGTGAATACATCCGACTGTCTCTCTCGCTCATTTTCATTCACGTATTACTATAAGAATTTTTTTAAATTGTCTGTCTTCCTCTTAAGATTAATTGTTGTGTTAGTTTGATCTAGTCTATCTAGTGTATTAGGCTTAAGTAAAACCTGTTGACCCAACAGGTGGCGTCTTGTTAGGACAAGGGTTTAATTTCTTCGAACTTCTTAAGGACTACTCCTACTCTCCGACGAAGCCGGGAAGCTGCTGTGCTACCTAAATAATTTATTTTCCACGAATCTAATACTCTACATTGATCCGTATTTTCTTTTATTCTTTTTTTTTTAGTTTCTCTAGAGCCGTCGCTTATTTGTAAACTTCAACCGTTACATTTAAAACTATTCATTTATTGAACGCTACGAGTTTTAGATTAGTATATTTTTTATAACGCTGTTATAGTTTTGAAAGTTTAATTATCAATGAACATTTTTTTGTGTTCGAAAGTTTTAAAACTTTTTGGTGAGAATTATTTCGATAATATAGCATAAAAATGTATGAAATCGATAAAGAGTATATAAGGTACATACACATAACAATACAAAAGACTTTTTATAAAAGATTGAAAATACTTTCACGTAAGATATTGAATACGAACAACATGTATTTAGTGCTTGACAAGAATATTATATTATGAACAAATTTATTACACTGCATAACTGTTTTAGATACCAACTCCATTAAATTAATTTTCTATGTGCACGAAAGTACGTTATGTATTAAATAAAAAGAATTCAAAATAAATTTTTTATTACTGTTAAAAACGTTTTGAAAATTTTTAGAAGTATGTACTTCAATAAACGTATGGAACAAATGCTTATTAACAATTATTATGAATCTAAGCATTGCAATCATGCCAATTCAGATTGTCAAATGGGCAATAATACTTAATTGAGATGAATATGGTAAATTAAGATGATATTTACATCTGTCTTTAGTAAGATTAATTATTGTAATATGTCACAGTTGCTGTTTCAAATATATTACTAATATTATGTAATCTTATATTCTGTGCGATCATAAAGTTTGAAACAAAACTATTACTTAATATTTCTGAAATATTATGTTAATTTAATTTCTTAAATAGCTAACCTCAAGCAGCACCAAATATTTAAGTAAAACTATATTAATTAGATGATAATATGTGCCTTTTAATATTATAAAAAATGAACAAGACCGTTTATTAGAAGTTTATGGATTTCCGACCAAAACAAAAATTGAAAATATAGAATTAGGTATAAACGTCTCCGATTATACTAAAGTCGCTATTTACATTGTTATTTTAAATAAAATACTATTGTATTTTTGCATTAGATGGAAATCAGATTTCTGAATAATTTTGATTAAGCCCATAGCATGTATGTTACTTATTTTTAATACAAAAATTCTTTTACGAAATTCTGACAAATGGTTAACGTTCACAAAATGGACTGTAACTCCTACTTAAAATGAGGTATAAAGTTGAAATCCAATTATTGTAGTTTAAAGATCCATTTATCACAGATTTTATTTAAACAAAAATGTTTACCTGAAAACAATATCTAAACTTATAGGTATAATTCAGCGTAAATTAAAAATGTAAAAAAAATATTCTTTTGGATGGAACACATTATTTGTATTATGTCGACAATGAAAGCTATGAATTGTTGCTGTGGATACAAGAAATAATCTTTAAATGTGGTTTTTGATTAACCGAACTATTTTGTGAACACTCTGTACCTATACACATTGTTTATTCTTTAAAACGTAAATTTTAGACACAAGAACGATTTAATACAGTGTGTTTGGTCGTCTCTTAAATAACACAAATTTTGCCTTGCTTTGGGGGAATTAAGTTGTGACATAATTTAAGTTTCGAAAAATCAAGGGTGCTCTTGAAATTTTCAAACAAGTTTTTTGCACAATTGTAAAGTGCTCTCCGGGGACCAGATACGCACAAACGTTATTCAGAAAAGTTGTTCAGAATAAACAACTTTTTATAGTCCAGGGCCTACTCTTTAATTTAAAGCAAGTTGATATTGAAATCCTCAATTTACCTACATTAAATATTTTAAAGAAAATACCTATCGGCTTTAAATAGGCTATACAGTCATTACACTCTATTTAGAACAATTTTTTAAAGTAAAATTATTTCAGATTTTCCCAAAAAATCCAATTAAAAAACAAAACATCAACAAACTCCCCAAAAAACACTATAACTAACTAAAATTATATCACAAATTAGTTTTCAACCAAGCAGGGCTGATCTCCAGAAGCTCAAAATTCAATTCAAATATTTTTTGTCTTTTTCAAGAGACGACCAAACAAACGGAGTACACACTGTATATGCTAGTATCAAATGTTAGTAATGCATTTTAATATACAATAATATAAAGAGTATTCCATTTTAAATGAGAAAGTGAACATTGACTTCCGGGTATACCCGAAAGTGTAATTAAATTTTTCAAAATGTTTTTCACTCAATACATCTTTACACACAATACATGTTTACCAATTTTCAGAATTTTAACGTGATTACTTTCCAATCTACAAATAGTTTATGCTCGTGACACAGCACAGCAAAAAAACCTTAAATTTTCTAAATAATGTTAAACTACTATATTTTAACACATTCAATAATGATTATTCAAAGTTTTATGAATACTGGCACCTTTAAAATATCGTCTTGGCTTTACAATACAATAATAAAGTTATAAAAATTTTAATTTACTATTTTTATGATTAAAATTAAGAAAAGATTAAATACATCGGAGAAATATTCTGTAAATATTTATTCAAACACTTTTGAAAATATAAGAGAAAAGAAATCTGGAAAATATGTTATTACTGTGTGTGGGTAGATATTTCTGACTTCGATTGCGTGCAGAGCAACTTCTACATTTCGTAGTTGTATTATAACGCTTTTTTGTTACCGTTGATGTGATTATTTTATGTACCTACTTATTTGTGTATTTATTGCAAATTTGATGTTTTGTTATTATAGGTAATTGCAAGTATTAAACAGATTCGGATTAAGAGAACGATTATAATCAATTAGTGTTACATTTTGTTTATTATTCTATTATTAAAGTAAGGATAATATATTTGCAAATAAAAATATTTATATGAAGTATATAACAAATATGTTTTAGTTACCTAAAGAGCAAACAAATGACCTACAAGAAACAAAATATATAGATTAAAAGTTGTTATATTTTATCAACTATTTGATGTCAAAACTTACTCACAATTAAATCAACTTAAATGCGAATGTATTCAATATATTTAAATTAATTTAATTTTAAATTGCAGAAGTTCTGAAGAAGACTTTTTAATTTATAAAATCAAAACTATTGTCATACACATAAAATAAATAAATAAATTGTCAAAATATTGATTTGTAAAAAAAAATTGATTGTTATATTAATATTAAAATAAACAATATAATATAATACCCAATAATAACTAAATAAATGATTCTTACATTTGTTTTCAAAATATAAATAATTTTATAAGAAGTATAATTTTGTGTTAAAAATGTATCAACTAAAGTTAATAATAATAGTAAAAATTGTCAACAGTAATTACATAAGTGGTGATAATTCTTTGGTAATTTTGACTAGATTCACAAATCTTTGTTGCAACAAAGATGAGTGGTAATCTAGTCAAAATTACCAATAAAATTATAACCACGAATGTAATTCGGCGTGATTTTTTTTAAACCATCGCCTCTGCAATTAAACACATTCAACTGATTACATTTGCTAGTTAATAAACGTTATAAAATTCTCAGATTTTGTTAAAATTTTGGGATTTCGGAAAAATATAATATACCTCGGCACTAAAGTTCTTTTTCATGACTTACGTGTTTTATTTGCCTCGGCTATCGCCTCTGCAATTAAAACACATTCGTCATAAAAAATCAAACTTTAGTGCCTTGATACATAAATAACTATTAGTTGAACTTCACATAATTTTTTTTTAATTAAGGCAGGTCGCCTATCGTACACACCTATATATTTGTACAGAAATGTCATTATGAGGTTTTAGAAATAAAATTTTTACATCATAAACCCTCTACTTAAAAAATAAAATTAAAGTACCTTTCTTAGAAACATTAAATAAAGCAATTTGTTCTATTAGGATCAAACTATAAGGCAAGAAGTTATAAACCCTTTTCAAAATTAAGTTACACGTCGAATTCTATTAGTAATTAAGAGTGAACAAAATTATGTGTTCCAAGATAATTTTTAGAATAATAGTAACACTCACCAACCTACGGAGTTGTACAATCACGTGCACAGATCACGGCTACTTTCCTATTGGCTGATTAGTATTTGAAGGACTTTACACCACACAAAATGTTTATCAAATTGTTTGTCTAAATACAGCTTTTCACTTATACTACTCGTGATCAAAACGTGGTTGCTATTTTGCTTCGTGAGTCTTACTATTGAATATTTTCTGTAAATAATTTTTGACCTCCTGACGTGTAAACGTTAAATTAACATTGAAACTGCAAACCCTGAAACTTCATGGTTACCTACAGTGCACGCACAGCGTGCGTAAAAATTACCCAAATCGTCCGCCCTTAAGGTACATTTGTCAATAGAAATATTTTTATAGAACAAAAAATGTTTACTAAATCAACAATTACACAACTCTTTTACTGTTAAATGGTAAAAAATAATGTGATTTGGAATATTTTTAGTTTCATGTAAATGATTAGCGCCATCTTATGTATTGTGAATTACAGTTCACTTCACAATCGATATTGATAATTGACAGCAAAATATTTGTTAATTTTTACTATTTAAAAATCGTCGGCCAAAAAAAATTAATACAAATATTGTGCGTTAAATTATTTTACAGCTCTTAATGCGTAATATGCTTCAAATGTATTTCTCCATGTAAAATTTAATATTCCGCACTCGAATGTAAATGCTATTTTATCCAATAAGTAATTTTTTTAACTTTTATTATTTAAAAACAATAACCCCTGTTACAAAATTGGTACACAATTCAAGTATAAAAGTATAATGCTAATACCGAAAAATGCAAATTAAGTAAATTATTAACTATAAGTTTTCCGACATCTAGTGTCGACTCGTGTTAGCAATCACGTATGCAAATTGTTCGCATTAAGTTAACTTTGTCAACAGGTATGTAACAGCAATTACATAAACCGATCCTTCAATAATTATAAGCCAAATAAGTGTTAGCAAAAATATAAATCTCGAATCGTCTCCTGTAAGTTAACAGCACGCATTTGTACAATAGTGAACTTACACTTGAGTTCTTTCACTCCTGAAGAGCAACAAAAGCACGAAACAGCTGTCGAGTGATTCTCTGTGTGTGTTTGCTACTGTATAATCTCTTGCAAACTTACAGCAGGCGATTCAAGATTTTTATTTTTGCTTACACTTAGTTGACTTATCATTATTAAAAGATCGACTTACGTAACTGCTTTTACACACCTGTCGACAAAGTTGCTTAATGTAAATTATTAACTTTATTTGAACTACATATGAAATATTTAATGGACGTACTTTGCAGTTGAATATATCAAATGAGAACTAAAATTACATATCACACTCTTTACACGTTAGAAAATTTCATGATACCTATTTATTTTCAAAGTTTCAAGATAAAAGTGAACGGGTTAAGTGATGTATACCGTAAGTATATCGAATATAAAGCAGTTATGATGATAAACTAAATCATAAAATAAGATTTTTATAGGGTCCACATTAAGTACTGAATTACGAATGTCAGGTTTTTTTGACAACTTAATAATATTGTTGTAATATAATAAAAATATTACCTTAGCTGCTTTAATTTTAGACCCTCAATTAGATTATTCCTTTCACATTGATGAACTAAAGTATGTCATAAAAAGAGTACAATATAAATTTTTTAAAAATAATCCGGACACATTTTTATAGAAATTATTTAATATTTTTAACGAATTTATGAAACTGAAAACGTTCTTACAAATTTTGGAAGTTCTATTATTTTCCCGATATTTTAAAAGGGGACAAAAATGATATTACTAACTACAGGGGAGCAGTTTAATTATAAAAATGTACTGGCTACTTAATGAACATTATAAAAATTAAAACATCGGTAAAGAGAGGCAAACTGTATTGTTTATTTATTTGAATTTAAAACGGCGTTCGATTCACTAGATTGAAATGCTTTATATTATAAATTATATGATCGTGGGATATCATCTAAATTCATAGCAGCCCTTTAAGGTTTATTGAATCATAATATTTGACATTTATTATTCATTTTAGAACTTTTTATATATTTTCAATTAATTCCAAAAAGTTCTTGTTAAGCCTATGGTTTTTTTGACTACCAACCAACATTTTGACGTACCTAGTCATTATGAAAAATCAATCTAAATATAGATATCTAACCTGCAGTTTAATAAGTGTAATATGAAAAATGCAAATTTTAGTATTTATTTAGTGACTCTTACAGACACTTAAATAATAGATAATCGAAGTGATTTCTGTGTAGTATCTTATTATAGATGAAGGAAGTGAGATTTGATATCACTCATTTGAAATTAGAAGTATGTTTTGATAGCAAATGGTAATAAACAGCCCCTTTGAGTATTAATAGGTTCAATATATAGAAATTGTTATAAGTGGTTAATCTCAATGCAAATTCATTAAAAAATGAGAACATATAAACCAATCGTTTCATCTTGGCTTCGGATTGTAACTTCCGACTTAACCGATTTTCTCCTTCTATTTTAGTATAGACTTGGTGTACAAGTTGATTACGAGATAATTGTTTTTCTTATTTTAATCCCAAAATCGTACATCAATTTAGTGAACTGTAGATGTTTGTAAAAACGTTTGTAAAAGAAAGTACCAATGATTACATATGTTGTTGTTTCAGTTTTTAATTATTTGTGTTGCCCAAATTATGCTTTTTATTCAAAATCAAAGCGATTACTTAATTAAAAAAGTCGAAGAAACAATTCCTGAATAACTCATTAATTAAGTGCTTAAAACAATATTTATTTATTTATTTATTTGTATGGTACATTTTCGTTATTGAATTGCGATGTAAGTGTTATGTGTGGTCCTCAAAAGATCGGTACAAACTTGTCTGGTGTGGTGACAAAACCATGTACAATTGTGGATTGGTTCGTCTTGGCAAAGCATTTGTTTCAAGGTTTAGAAAAACCACTAAAACCTAAACATGCCAACACTTACCAACCTTAGTATTTATATGTAATAGTATTGATTAAGTATGTAAACATTATTAAAGGTAAATAAGAACATGAAATATAACAGCACAGCCATTGAATGACGACATACAATGGACCGGTTCAAGTGCCAGTCGCGACAATTACGATAAAGATAGTAGGTTAATTAAATAACAAACAAAATAATGGAAAAACCGATAACGGGACAGAGAATACAAAATATTGCTTAACTTCAGATGTCAAACAGGTTCGTGCGTTAAATTATAGACGTTTACAAACCCTCCTTTAAACTTTGTTACTTGACAATTCTCCACAATATGTGCATCGGTCTCTGGTTCGTTTCTACAGTCATAATTTAGATTAGAAATCGCACCCCATTAGACAACATAGAGTTGCATTTTGAATGGTCTGTTCTTATGCAATTTACTTTTGACCAATTTTTTTCCTTTTTGATCAAAGCCGGAGGTTCTGTTGTTGGAAATAATAAATAATAAATATCTTTCTCAATATTCATTTTAGGAATAAGGAATGCTATGGCAAAATAGTAGAAAATAATATTTTTAGTTTCCTGAAGTGTAAAGCACATTTTTCAGTTGTTTATACTGTCTTGAAGCTTAATTTTTACACACAATGCGGTAAAGTACGGCTACTATGCGGTAAAGTATTGCTACTATGCGATAAAGTAGTGGCTGATTTATCTGATATTTGGGAACGTTTTAAAAATAAACTAAATAAAAAATCCGATAAATTGATTTTAAAAAACTTACTTTACACCTTACTTAACACGATAATGTACAGTACGTTTCAAGGAACGTGAACACATTTCAAATCAAGATAACTGTGGAAGTTTAAAAGATTGAAGGATGCTACAAAAACTAACATCTAGGTTGCGTGTTCAAGTTCTTTTTTACACATATTGAAAAACAAAAGCGAATCATCTGTCAAACTTATTAATATATTAATATTTAAATAGAACATTGTGTATATTTTTTATATTTTCAAATGCACAATTTCATTTTGAGTTCAACGATATATCACATTTGATACTTTAACTCAGGCGTTGGTTAGTTTTGTGCACAATTATCAATCAATCAAATATGTTTCAATAAAAAAAGACTTTATTAATCATTAGTACTCATTCTGTAATCATATAAACTGTTTCACATGTTTACCGTTATCTTGGTTTGAAATTTGGTCAAATTTCTTGACTGGTTTTCAAACATAATTGATTATAATGGTGTAAAATACTAATAAAAGCCTGAGTTAAAATATCAAGTGTGCTATATCGTTGAACTCCGAATGGAATAGTGCATTCGAAAATCTAAAAATATACAGGATGTTCTATTTAAAAATATATAAGTTGTATTAATGAGTTTGCCAGATGATTTGGTTTTGTTTTTCAATATGTGTAAAAACTTGACACACACCTTAGATGTCAGTTTTTGTCCTACCCTTCTATTTTCTAAACTTCCAGAGTTATCTTGATTTGAAATGTAATCACCTTCCTTGAAACACACTGTACAGAATAAGGGCGCATTTAATTTTTTTATTGATGATATTGATGGCACCATCTATACGTCAGTTAAACAAATGAACTGACACATATTAGGTGGTGTATGTCAAAATGGTGAAACAGCCAAGCCTACTTAAAATCAGTAGAAACAATTTTGTTCTTTTTTTTTTTACTTTTTGATGATGATTTTCGGCCAAAAAATGTTATACGAATTTTGTGTGTAAATGATTTTACGGCGCAACAGCTGAAGTCTAATATAAATAACTCTAATGTAAATAACTACTTCTATCGAATGACATAATTGGTTGTAAATAGTTCCGTTGGAAATAAGAAAGTAATGGATGTTTAAAATTACTCAAATTTAAATGTGAATAACGAAGACCCTGTATAAAATTACTTTAAACCAGGCTCTTAAAGGATGTTCATTCGTTTTTGTGTAGGCCAAAAATCAACTTCCTAGCATTACACTTAATGGTGTAATAAATTAAAATGTTAGGTCATCTATCAGTAAAATTTTTCGAAAAAATTAATATTAAAAATTATTGACTTTAGGTATAAGACATAATACACCAATTTAATTAAGAAATGTATAAGAAATTTAAAGATCTAAAAATAACAAACTTATGTCTGGTATCGCACTTATGGAGTACTCCGTATATATTAAACTAATTTTGGGTTATGCACTTCCAAACATCGAACAATTTTGCATTTAACTTTTTTTTCTGGCATCACCCTGAAACGAGATATTGTCGGATGTCGGACTAAATGGACACCCTGTATTTTTATATGTTTAATTTGGTATTCGTATATAATACATCATTTCTGTTTTACTTATTAATTCTTTTGAATTGTTGACGTTGAATATACTCAATTGGAAAACAACGTTTTTTAAGTTACGCACTGCTATTACTATAAAGTAGGGTACGTGGCGTGTTTTTAAGGTGCCGTGCTTTACACAGATAATTTACTACTAAGATGTCGTTTATAACGATTTTATGTTGTAGCTGTAAATTTTATTTTAAATGTAATGTTATTTCTACACCGCGTATTTTAGTTATTCAAATAGTGTTTATAAAGAAGTATCACTTGTTATTAAAATGCTTCTTAAGCAGACTTTAAAATTTTCTTCAAAAAGTTTTCATGAAACTAGTTTTTATTAACATACTCAAACACGTATGCCACCGTATACATATAAAATTGTTTATAACGACAAATAGTGTAATGCGACATCTCGTAGAGCTTCCGAAAATAATCTAATATTAAAATTTAAAATTTTCTGATAGATATTGTAAACAGTTTACAAAAGTGAATTTTTTAATCCTTATTTAATGATCATGTTTACTTAACCAGTGACCTTAAATCGTACAATCCTAGCCAACACTCAGAATCGCTCAACTGATGTGTCGTCCTTTTGCGAGTCTTCAGAAGTGAGAAAACTCGAGTGTGAGTTTACAATTTTTGAAATTGTATACAAGATGTATCACAAAGAATTGGAAATATTTCTACTGAGCTCAAAATATTATTGAGGGTCAGAGTATTTTATTTGAAAATTTATAAACTATTTCTACCCAGTACTTTAACATTATTAGACATGTCCTTGTCATATTTGGCAGGAAGAACATCCTACTAAATTATGTTAAATAAAGGTTTCTAGCTACTGCCAGAGGAGTACGAATGGGGCAAGGTATGTTTTGACCCTTCTCAAAATCTACGCCACTGGCGGAATTATTATTTTAGCACAATTTATCGATTCTCCAATACTTTATTTACGATAAAATCATTATTTTTTGAGACATTTAAAGTCAAAGATAAAGCTACACAAATTTTGATTTCATGTGTATTAATTATGTCGTTGTTTTGGTGCCATAATGCATCAAATGAAATAAACGTCAATGAGGTATTAACAAAATAACATAATGTTATTTATTAATATGTATTGAAACGAACTGTTCACTATTACATTTTGTTTTTAAATGTTCAATAGATTTCAATAAATAACATTATGATAAAATTACAATTCCACCAGTGGCGTAGACTTTGAGATGAGTCAAAATATCCCTTGGTCCTGTCTTACACGTATGGCGCTAACAAGAAACCTTTATTTAACATAATTTAATAGGGTGTTTAGTACCTACACTACCTGCCAAGTATGACAAGGATACGTCTATAGTATATTAAAGAACAAATTTTATAAGGATTGATTTGGCGCACAAATCCCAAAGTAGAAAACGGGTACTTTATACTATTTGTTCTAATTTGCCATCCCATGTATCCTTATTTTAATTTAAAAAATCGTGTAGAAAATTTTTATGATGATATGGTTGGTAACACTCCATGTCAATTTGATTTTTTGAATCGTTTTTAGCGCCGTCTGTCGATTGCAATACAAATTTCTAATTTTATTTAATTAACGTAATAATAAATAGAATACATAACAATAAGACAAATAACAACAAATAAATAACAAGAAATAACAATAACAATATGAGTGAAGAAGATTTAGTAAGTAAGTAATCACTCAAAATTTGTTACCTGATAAATCGGAAGCAGCATACAAAAAACAATTTGCAAAATTTAAAGGGTGGAGAAAAGAAAATAATATTCAAACTTTGTCAGAAAATGTTCTGTTGGCATACTTTGAATCCCAACGTCAACAATATAAACCTTCCACGCTGTGGACTAATTACTCAATGTTGACGCCATGCCTTCCAATTCATCTAAACACCGATGTTTCAAAATATGTAAAATTGCAAGCTTTCCTTAAACGGGCTTCACAAGGCTATACGCCAAAAAAATCTAAAATACTAGAAGAGGATGAGATAAATAAATTTTTTTGTCAGGCTGAAAACGTGAAATACCTTGCAATGAAGGTGTATATAATTCTTGCAGATCTTTTCATAAACTTTATAAAATTGTTGTGGAGTCTGTAGACGGGAGGAACTTGCCAACATGACACTGGATGATATCGAGTTCAAATCCGATTTGGTTACGGTTTCAGTGCCTAAAACGAAATATTATATTCCACGTTTCTTTGCAGTTACAGATGAAAATTGGATTGCACTAGTAAAAAAATGTTTTAAATTAAAACCACAAAAAGTTAACACCGTCGATTTTTCTTCACTTACAGGAATGGCAAATGTATAAATAGCTCCATTGAGATAAATAAGATAGGGAACATTTGCAAAGAAATTGCCAGTTTTCTTCGATTGACACACCCGGAGCTGTATACTGGGCACTGTTTGAGACAGAATTTATAGAATGCCTGAATTTATATCAACATATTTCTGAACCTACTAGAACTACGAAAGATGTCGAATCATTGTTAGATTTTATAATATCTATAAATCCTTTTCTAGTTATGTCTTGTAGAGTTGAGATTAATAATGAGTCTGACCATGACCTAATTTACTGTATTCTTAATATAAACTTTTCAAATCATATACCTGAACGAACAATAACATATAGTAATTTCAAAAATTTTAATATGGAAAATTTTGATAACGATTTTCAATTATTGCCTTTGCAACAAATCTACTACGAAAATAATATTAATCGTAAACTTTATTTATTAAATAGTAATATTACAAAGTTATTTGATAATCATGCTCCTTGGCGAACTGTTAACATACGAAGAACGCATGCTCCCTGGTTAACCGATAACATAAAATTAATGATGAAACTCAGAGATAAAGCAAAACTTAAATTTAAAAAACAAAAAGGCGGCGCTGGGAATATTATAAATCGTTGAGAAACTTAACAAACTCCAGTATAACTAGAGAAAAAGATGCTTATTTTAACTTACAAAACACAAAATTGTAATACACCACAACTATGGAAACATTTCAATCTATTACATATAAAATAATCCCGCCCTGACATCCCTGAACACTTATGCCATCCTATGACTATTTTATTGATAATATTCCAAAATTAACAGTTGATCCAGAACTTTATAATTTTTATTCAAACAAATCTGATCACACTTCTGAATTCTTTTTCGAAACAGTATCTCAAGCTACAGTAAGTCGCTGTCTTGATGATATAAAAACAAATGCTGTAGGAATCGACGGCATAAACATTAAGATGATTAGGTTATGTGGTCCTACTATGGTGAATTATTTAACGCACATTATTAATTATTGTTTAACTGAAAATGTATTTCCGGATAGCTGGAAAAAGGTAGTCATCTTACCATTACCTAAAATAAACAATGTAAATGATTACTCTGACCTTAGGCCAATTAGTATATTGCCCAGTTTTTCAAAAATATTGGAAAAGTTGATGAACAATGAAATAAGAAGTTATTTAAACACAAATAATTTGATACCCCAAATGCAATCCGGTTTTAGAAAATACTTCAGCTGCACCACTGCATTATTGAACATAACTCATGACATTCTAGAAAGTATTGATAATAGAAAATTAACAATCCTTGCCTTACTAGACTTCACTAAAGCAATTGACATTATTGATCACGAGTTATTATTCGTAATACTTAATTACATAGGTTTTTCTAAGAATGCGGTGCAGTTATTAAGAAATCACCTCTATAAAAGATCACAGTGTGTAAAATTACAGATCAAAACTTCTGAATTTCGTCAAATTACACAAGGCGTTCCTCAAGGCTCAATTTTAGGACCACTCCTGTTTATTATATATACTTTTGTAATTTCATAAAATACAGTAATATACATATGTACGCAGACGACACGCAGATTTATCACTCATTTCATTGTTCAGACTTTGATTCAGCCGTGGATCAAATGACGTATGACATAAATAAATTACATGACATATCAACTAAGCACGCATTAAAACTAAATCCGTCGAAATCATGCCTACTTTTATTTGGTCGCAATGCAGATTACTCCAACATAAAGGATCGGCTTTAAATTAAATTAAATAATGTTAGTATTCCAGTAAGGGAAAATTCCAAAAATTTAGGTCTTACTTTAGATAGTACTTTTAGGTACAAGAACCATATCATTACAAGTATACAAAGAGCGTACTCTACGCTGAAAAGTCTGTACCCGCATTGATATTATCTAATTGAATTTAAAAAAAATTTTATGCGATATACTCGTTTTATCGCAGTTTACATATTGTTCGGAAATCTATGGTCCTTGTATTGACTATGACACTTCTCAAAGAATACAGCGCGTATAAAATTCCTGCTTGAGATTTATATATTGCATTCGTAAATATAATCATATTTCACATAAATTACAAGAATCAAATTGGTTAAATATGGAGGGAGAGGTTGTTGGAGGCAAGTTTTATAAAAAAAAAGGAAAAAACACCACCATACTTATACCATAAAATAAAATTCAGAACTGATGTGCACAATTTAAATTTGAGAAATAGGGATTTGATTACGCCACCACAACATACAACAGCGTTGTTTGAAAGATCGTTTCAATATCATATTAGTAAAATTTATAATAACATACCACAAAATTTGAAAACTATGCCTGTTCAATTATTTCGTAAGCATTATTTACATCTTCTTCTTGCTACATAATTGGTATCTTTTCTTTTTCTTTTTTTCATGTTACGGAAATGTGCATTGCTGTAATTAATCATATGCTTTAGTTTTAGTTTTTTGTTTGTTTTAGAATTTAACTCTAGTTATAGGTATACATTGCATACATTTTCTTTTATATGCGACAAGGTGGTAAAACAGTGTAAACTGAACTGCAGCTCGTGATTTTGTTTAGCAGACTATTTATTTTTATTCTCTTGTATTATTGTTATTTATATTAAGTTCATTAATGTACGGTATTATTGATTCTCTATTATTGATTTTCTTTCTTTGTTAAGCAAAATAAACGTTATTATTATTATTATTATTATTATTATTATTATTTTTTTTTTTTTTTGTTTTAAAGCATCGGCTACCAGGGCCATTAGCTTTGCACTTATATCAACAGGTAAGCTTATATTCCATCAGGTAAGTTTAAAATTACTATATTTTTTCAAATATTTCCACCTTTTTAAGAATCTTATTGTAGATAAAATCTTTTCTTTTTCAGACATTCCACCGCTGCAACACCTCGCAATTCGTACTCCTGACGTTGTGTTTCGTACATCTGACAAGTTTCAACGATATGCACAACGGTTAATTCTACGTTACATAAAGAACACATCGGCTTCGGATCTCCACTTAGGATATAGCTATGTGTTAGTCTAGTATGTCCTGAACGTAACCGGAAAGCACGCACAATATCTGGCCTTGGTAAGTTTATAAAAGTGTATGTATTTTTCACCTCGGGTTCAATTTGCCTAAGCAACGTAACCGCAGTACTCCACTCTCTTTGCCATTCTGTCATTATCTTTTCTTTTACGATATTTTTAAATTCTGATTTTGTTGGTGTCTCATCATTTATACGAGTTTCCACAATTTGCTTGGGAAATTTTTGTCCGATTTTACCAGGTATTCAGAGTATCTAACTGCCAGAGGTCTGGTTATTGTTGGTTTTTGGCATAATCCTCATAGGTGGAAAAAAGAAATTTAGAATTTGGGTTTCTGGAATTACACTTTACGTTCGTAATGTAAGAGTTAATTAGTACTTTCCTTCTATATTGTAGGGGATCATTCCAGATTCGCAGTACAAACTTTGCCGAGGAGTAGTAGGGAACGCACCTAAACAATATCGAATGCCCATGCAATGGATCTTATCGAGCATCATCAGTTGCGTATTTCTTGCCGAAGAATATGCTGCACATCCGTAATCGATTTTGATAGAACGACGGCTTTATATATATTCAGCAAAGACTTTGGATCTGCGCCCCATTTAGTGCTGCTTAGTACTTTTATGACGTTAAGCGCTGTTTTACACTTACGCACCACTGAATTTATATGTTCTCGCCAGTTAAGTTTACAGTCAAACATCAGACCCAAGAATTTAACGACGTTTACACATTCTATTGCCCTATCTCCTAAGTAAAGTAAGGGATCGTAGTGCGGTTTTCTTAATCGACAAAAGTGAACACATTTGGTTTTTTCTTGAGAAAATACATACCCTATTTCTTCACTATTGTTGATAATTTGGTTTATTGCTGTCTGTAATCGTCTTGTAATTTGTCCGACTACCTTGCCGCTACTAAATATGGCCAAATCATCTACATACAGGCAGTACCGCACTTTCGTATCGATTTTCATGGCTATATCATTGATTGCTATTGCAAACAAGGTGCAGCTGAGCGTAGATCCTTGTGGAACACCGTTTTCTAACGTTCTTACACTAGAATAGTTATCGCCATTTCTTAGTCTAAAGCGTCTATCAGTGAGGAAGGATTTGACAAATAACGGAAGTTTTCCTCTCAAACCAAATTTATGCATCTTTTCGAGTATTCCGTACCTCCAAGTCATATCGAACGCTCCTTTTATGTCAAAGAACACTGCGACTAGGTGTTCACGCTTTCTGAAAGTTTCTTGAATGTGATGTTCCAAAAGTACCAAGTGGTCAGCGGTCGATCTCTTTTTCTATAACCTGCCTGTTGTTTCACTAATAGATTATTTTCTTCTAGAAAAATTTGAAGCCTTTTGTTCACCATTCTCTCAAATATTTTGCCCATGCAACATGTAAGACTAATGGGACGAAAACTAGAGGGCGATAGTTTAGATTTGTTCGGTTTTAGAATTGGGATAACCGTTGCCTCTTTCCAGGAATCAGGATAAGTATTCTCTTCCCATTATCCCATTATTATTATTATTATTATTATTATTATTATTATTATTATTATTATTATTATTATTATTATTATTATTATTATTATTATTATTATTATTATTATTATTTATATGCAAGATAATGCCAGGCCGCATATCGCCGGAATTGTAAACTAGTATTTTGGACAAATGGGAATTGTTCGAATGGACTGACCAGCACGAAGCCCCGACTTGAATCCCATAGAACATCTATGGGATATTGTGGGAAGGAAGACTAAAAACTTGCAACACTCTCTTAGAAACCTCCCGGAGTTAAATCTTAGATTAATGAAAGCATGGGAATAAGTTGAACAACTAGAAGATACAATGCTCATTGACAGTATGCCACAAAGGATACAAGCTGTTATCAATGCTCGAGGAGGCAATACTCGCTATTAAGGTCAACTGAACGACTGTAATATGCAAATTTATGGATCAGAAAAATGGCGATTTTTTGGATTTCTTGCAATTTGTTGTTTTTTTCTTTAATTTTTGTTTTTGAATTAGTAAATTAGTGTTAATAACTGTGTAGATATTAGAGTTAGGTATAATTCCCAAAAAAACAATAAAATTAATTTTTCACAACAAAATTTTGAATTTTGCGTTAATTTTGCGGCGCAGTGTAGTTTTATACTAGCGAAATAACAAAATAGTATAAAAAAATATAAAGCAAAATGCGATAAACAGATCTCCTAATACCCAAGGAGTAGAGTTGTACAGGTAGTTAAAGAAATTTAATTTTAAAAAGTAGATATTTTAATTACTTTTTAAATTAATCTAATGATAATTTGTTTAAAGATATAGATATTTTATTATAACATTTTACAATGTTATGAGAAAAAGATCTCTAAAGAGTGATGTTTTGTGAATAGTCAACATATGATTAGTTCTTATATTTACATTATGTTGGTCCTTTCTAAATAACAATTTACGGAAAAGGTATGGAAGACTTTCATTTCATATTATTTTGAAATAAAATACAGTTGTGTGTAATATACGTCTATTGGACAAGTTGAGCCAGTTAGCTTCACGTAACTTATGCGAAATGCGTTGGTACTTACGAATATTAAAGATAAATCTGAGACACCAATTCTGTGTACTTACTTCAGTGCATTCTGTAATACAGGAATCATAAATTGCGTCGCAATAATTAAAATGTGATAAAAATAAGGCATCACAAAGAAGAATCTTTATATCTTTGGTTAAGCAATAGCGATGCGCATATAACATCTTTAAGTTATGGAAAGCTTGTTAAATACAACGAGAGATATGGTAGTCAAAACGTAATCCTTTATCAATAAATAGCCCTAAGTTTTTGCACACATTAGTAACGGAAAGAGTAACATCCCCTATTTTCACCTTCAATAGAGGAATAGCAAAGCCTCTGGCCTTCCTGCGCCCTAACAACATAACGTAAGATTTGTTAGAATTAATTTGCAAAGAAGGGGAAGTACAGTATTTCAACAGACTATCCAGAACTTTATTAACTAACAACAATGCTTCCTTCAGTTGACTAAACGCAAAAAGTAGTAAAGTTGCGTGTCATATAGGTGATATTTACAATTTTTAAAGCAGGTATCGATATTGTTAGTGTAAATGCAGTATAGTAAGAATAAAGGTGTTGGTGTTTTATAATTTGTCTTCCTAAGGTAGTTTTTTATTAGAGAAATTGCAGAAGAACCAAATCCTATGTAATGCAATATAGTTAGTAAGAATTCGTGACTAATTGTATCAAAAGTCTTCAAAAAATCAAGTAGAACTAATATCGTTAATTTATTGTTATTTATTATATATGTTAATTTATAAAAAGCTATAAAAAATATTGACGAGGTAGTGGATAATAGAGAAGTAATAATGTTAGGAAACTTCAATAACCAAGTAAGATCCAAAGATGACATCTGCTTCTGCCACATAAAAAATTCAGAATTGCGAATGAAATATTTCAACAAATGACGTCAATAGTACGTAAACCATAAAAGAGAAAATTAATTTAAAAAAACAAGCAAAACTAATACTTTACTTAGAAGGATTGAAAGAGAAGCGTATAGAAAGCTTCGTGTCAGAGAACTAAGGACGAACAACCTAGTACGACATAGTATTCACACTTATATATTATATACCTAAAGCGCAAATAATACAAAAAATACAAATATAATGGTGGAATAGTCACTAGACGTCGTAGTTGCCAACGTTCGGTCACCGTTGAGATAGGCTTAAAGCAAATAAACGAGAGTTTAAGGTAAACAATTAAAAATCAGAAACGTTACTGGTTTTCCTGTTGAAAAAAAAAAGATTTAGGAAACCTTATTTTTTTTAATTTAAAACTAGATTAGCTGATATTTAGTATACTCAGTATACTATTGGCGCGGAGTAATAAACCTGTCAGAATTATCGAATCTCCCGTATTGCAGTGGCGTAGGTACCTGATACGTTTGGAAAATCATATTTTTAGTAGGTAAATATATTATAATAGTAAAATCTACCTTGATATGAATTATTATGTGGTTATATGTTATTTATTTTATTTGTATAGTAGATCACATTACAAATTTTACTTCTTACGTATTATATACCATTAATTTTGTATCTTGGTATAATACCCACATCTACGGCTATGATTTTCGTTTTGTCAGTACCTGGGCTGATGGCAACGTGTTTACACAGATTAAGCTATTGTTCTTGGGTCGATATGCTGCAAGAGCGGCACAATGATCGTATTTTGGTTAGAATTTATTGGTTTTTACTTAACCGTAGAAGTACCGCTTTCACAAGAAAATAAAGAATTATTTCAAGCAATTATGATTTATTACTCCACGCCAATAGTATACAGACTTTAGTTCACCTTCAACTCTCATTTGTTTGTTTCAAGTTTCTCGCCTGGTGAAACCTTTTACTCAAAACGTTGGCAACCACGGTTACGGTTTCGATACGGTCCAATCCGAAATTGTTGTTTTAATAATGACTCACTGCATCAGTTGTGAACTGCACAGAGCGAGAAAGATTGTAGAAATATTTATTAGAAAGATTTCTTCTTTTGTTCTAATATTTATGATCACGAATTTGTTTACTTTAAAAATAACATTGAGTGATTGTTCCTCTTAAAATTAAAAATTTTCCCATTTTTGCAAACTTGGGGATATTTTCCTGGTATAGTTACTAGACTATGAGAAGATCAAACACTGGCCCTGGATGAGCTACTCTACTCTTTTAAAAGTTATGCGGCTGTAATAAGAAACGATTTAAATTATACCCATTATTTCACGAAGTAACAACAAACAAGACTTCTGCCATTTAGGGTATTGTTTTTTTTTTACTTTTAATAATCATAACAACCTAAATGGAAAATGTGAAATAGTCTTCCTGTTGGTTGGAATTTTCAAGATCCTAGTTTCATTACTTTTGATTTTAGTTTTGAATATGAAGGGTCTTGTTTCCCTTTCTGCTGTCCTTTGACATCTAATAAATCTAAAGATCCGTATGCAATTAATAAGAGAAGGATGCTCAACATTACTCATCAAAATAATGTTAGTTGATTAGTCTTTTTCTTGAATTTTACTAAATTCCAACACTAATATAATAGTCATTTGGGCCAAGTATTGTTAAAAATTTTGCAATTCTCACAGATTATAAAGTTTAATTAATGAAAAATCTGTAATTGTTATGTTCAACAAAACTGAAATAATGTGTAATTAGCTTCATTGCATATTTCGTTTAAACTTTCTGTTATAGTATAAAAAATATCTACTAAACTTTTTCAAATGCAATAAATTTTCATTATTACGTAGTTAGTTTCTATTTTAATAAAAAATATTCGTACCTTAATTTTATTTGTTTCTACAGGTACTTTATACGTTCTAAAACCAAATTTAAAAAGATAAATTATACCTCATTGTTTCTTAAAAGATTTTAACGTTCCCAGGTGACGGATACATGATTAGAAAATGATGGATGACCGCTGAACAGCTTTTTATTCTTTTTGTGTAAGTTCAAAGAAAATGATTAATTTATAACGCAGACAAGTACACATTGACAAATATTTTTGTTGCGACTAAAACTTAATTGTTTTTTTAAAGTGGATTCATTACAAAAACTTAATGGAAGTTCTGGTAGTAGTACATTTAGTAATTATACTTATACAAATACGTTTATTATACTTTAATTAAGTAAAAAGTTTCTAACGAATTTTAGTTAATTTATATCGATAAACCATTAATTAATTAATTGAAATTTTTATTAAATATTTTTTATTTAAATTAAAAATTGTTGTTTATCAATTTTACAAATAATTATTTATTGTTTAAATTATTTCAGTTACCTACTGCTATAGCATTATTAGGCAGAAATAAAGGTATGTACTAGGTTTCAAAACAAAAATTCCAGAATTATTTTTAATTTTGTGCGCCAAACTTTCTTAAATGTAGATACATACTTACAGACATTTCTATACTTATCCCATATTTATTAAAGTTATTGTAGGAATGACAATGCATTTGAGGCACATACAATGTCGTCTATTCGGAGTTCTGGCACAATACGGAACAAAAATAAACATAAAGGGAGTTTTTATTATGCTGGTATTTCAATCCCTTAACTTACTATATTCTAATCCATACAATAATTCAATAAAGTCCTAAACTAATAATTCCTATAACAAAGTTTCACACAACGTTTGTGATCAAAGTGAAAAGTATAACTTCTAAATTTGAAAGTTCATATTGAACCAATTATAATCGCACCTTCTACAATTTATACACATTTCATTTCTAAACATTGTTGTATACAGTATCATTTGTGCTTCGAACAAGATGAAAATTGTGCATCTAAAAAAAATTGAGAAATAATCCAACTTTTAAATTTTTGTGAAAAACAATATTATATTTCATAGGTAATACGTATACGTATCCACCATTTTTTGATAAATTTCCTTAATAGAAGCAGAAATTGAAGACAAAGTCAAATTCGAATTAAATTCTTTATAGAGAAATCACATATGTGAACTAATTGTTTACACTGTTTAGCGCTAAATTAATGTTTTAAAAGATTTTAGACATATTAACGTACCAATATTAGTTATAAATATATTTTAGTCATGATTTTATGATTCATTTGGGCAAATAGTTACATTTGGAAAGATGTTTTAAAACACTTGTTGCATATCGTATGCTTAAAGAGATAAATTGTAACATAGAATTGTTTAGAAAAATATTAGTAGTTACAGATTTAAAATAATTAAAATTGTGTTGCGAAAGAGAGGTTAGGCGTTTAGGTTGGCGGGCAATAAGACGTCATGATTTCCCCATTGGCGATAGATTCACTTATATTATCCAATTACGCAAAGCAATTACAAAAACTAGAATCTGGTATATGATACCTCATTAAGAAGGAATATGAGTTATATTATATCTGAATTATGTAATTTGGTTACTTATAACACATGAAAATTACCGACACATGGTAAAGCATCAAAACGGTTATACTTGATAAATATACAAAGAATAATCGGTGCGTCTCCACTGAGATACATTCAGAAATTTAAATAAAATTATAGGAATCTGCATATAATCTAACGCCGGCTATGAATTCATCAACAGTCCCATATAAGCTATACGCTTTTTAACACAACTTATTGAATTCTTACCAATCGAATAAATCAGTGACCGCTGATAATTGTAGAACAGTACTTATCCAGTGTAGGGTAGCTTAAGTGCAAGTCTACAAAGTGTCGCGGCACAATATAACAATATATTTACCAGGCTGAAGTTACATTGGGATTGGAATGTACACTCCTCGGCAAAAGTGACGCGCATCATTTTATTTAGTTTCAACAATAAATTCAATTTATTGTATCTACTATGTTTTATATGTGATAAGTAGGTTGTTTTCTTCGTGTGCAAGGTCAAGTAAATGCTTCCCGGTCGTCAGCGTTTCTTAATCAAGTTTGTTATGCTAATTGCGTGTTTGTTATCTGCATTCCGATTGTGTGCGGACGTGAATTAACAATGTCGATTACGATGGGGTTGAAGACGGCAACTCCATATAAGTCTTCCCTTAGTTACTTGATCCACGATAAAGTGTGAGGGTATGCAAAAAGTTTTGTTCTGTGGGCGTATTTTCTTGCTAGCGTTGTGCTTATTTTAAATGCTTCGAAAAGTGGACTGGCCTACTGCATCGTGTGATTGTATGTGGCGATTGGGCCGGGGCTGTGTCCTGTGGTGCATCCGTAGTGGATGTAATTGAGGAATTTGGCTGTGGTTGTGTTTCTTTGATATTGCCCTCTACGTAAGCTGGTTTAGTTCGGTCGGTGGAGACTGTTGTTTCACGGTTCCTTATCTGTAAAGTTAATAGTTTTGTCTCCGCGTTTAATTACGGAGTATGCCCCTTCGTAAGGTTGCTCGAGTAGTGGTTTAGTTGGGTCGCGGCAAACGAATACCTGTTTGCAAGTCCTTGAATATGAACGTGTTTTGTTTCGTGTGATTGGTTCTAGCTGTCGGGCTTAAATCTACGAAATGGTGCCTGGGGTCTTTAATGAAGTTGATAGGATCTGTTGTGGTGGTCTGATTTGGTACTAGGAATTCTCCAGGGAGTATGATGGCGTCGTCGTATATTTGTTCGGCTGCGGATGATTGCAAGTCCTCCCTCCATGTTCCTTGTAAACCTCATATAATGGTGGGCAGTAGATCGGTCCATTGCTTTTCTTGATAGCAAAGGATAGCAGTTTTGAGGTGGCGGTAGAAACGTTCGCTTGCGGGTGATATGCCGTTGTTTGCAGGTGAGTGGTGCCAAGGACTTTGTTGAACTGTTTCAATAGTTCTGATTCGAATTGTCGTCCTTGATCTGTTTGTTATATAGCGTGCGCGTGATTGTTTTAGCCTCGATATTTTCGATCTGGTAAACTTCATGTCAACGGGAAAATCTGTCGACACAGGTGAGGCAGTAACGTTTGCCCGACATAGTATTGAAAATGTGTCGGCGGTGGTTTGCGGTGACGAAACGTTAGCAGTTGACAGATCGCAGTATACAGGTATGTCTGTGTTAGGAAGTGTAACTTTTTGAGTTGCAGTGAACTTCCTGGATGTAGATACGTTTGCAAATCTGTGTCTGTGGCCTGTTCTTTTACGAGTTCTTCGAAATCAATTGCGGCTGTTGTGATGGTTTTGATGCGGGAGAGCGCGTCAACTACGACGTTTCCCGTGCCTGAAATGTCTGTAGTAAATTGCGCGATGTAATCGAGGTGATGGAATTGGCGTGGAGAGCTTTTGTCTGGATTTTGGCTGAAGGCGTATGTCAATGGTCTGCAAGGAGAGAGAATTTTCTACCTTCAATCATGTGTTTGAATTGTTTTATGGTTTGGTAAATTGCTAACAATCGTCCCGTACTTTCTCTCGGTGCTTGATAGTTTCCTAGAAAAGAAAGCGAATAGTTCTCAGTCGTTGTCAATGCGTTGCTGGAGTGCGGCTCCGATTGCGTTTTTCAAGGCGTCGGTGACTACGGCAAGATGTTCTCCTGGTTTGGGGTGCGCAAGCAATATAGTATGTGCTAGTCCCTCTTTGCAAGCTTTACAAGCTTTGTTACCCTTGATATGTCAATTGATCGATTTTGCGCCTTTTCTTTTTTTTTTTGAGCAGGTCGTTTAGCAGTGCCTGCAGTTCAGCCTTTGGGATAAATCTCCTGTAAAAATCTTGTATCCCCAAAAATTGTCGAAGTTCTTTGGCTGTGCTCGGTGTGAGGAATTTTCTAATCGCGTCCACCTTGTACGCTAGTGGTGTGGTGCTTTTTTTAATACGTGGTATCCGAGGAAACGTACGGTTGTGATGCTTAAGTGACATTTTGACGGGTTAATGAGTATCTCGTATCTCTGTAGGCTCGTGAACAGTGCTCGAAAATAGGTTTTGTGTTTGTCTTTGTTATGCTAATTGCGTGTTTGTTATCCGTATTCCGGTTGTTACTTCATACGGATGTGAATTAACGATGTCGAATACGATGGGGTTAAAAACGGCAACCCCGTATATTTAAAGAAATGAATGACCAATTAGTTAATTGCGTTTTTGTGATCTTTAAAGTTTGTAATATGACATATTTAACTTTAACTTTAAATTGAAACTGAACCAAAAAAATTATTTATTTGCGATACCTATTCATACACTGATTCGAAAGAAATATTTAATAACTTTCGCTTTTTGGCAAGTAGTGAATACCATTTTTTCAAAAATTTTTTTCTCAACTATTTACGTTGTAAAGTGTAAACGTAGAAGTTTAAATAACGACAATTTAAATAAGTCTTTAAATTATAAAAAGTTAAAATAATTTGAACTGATTTTAAATAACATAATCTTAAAAATTACTATTTAGGTACAGAAAACCCTTTTTAAAAATCGTACTTAAAAAGTACTTTGGTGTGTGGCAGCAGAAACATTTTACATTGAACACATAATATTTGAAAATGTAACAGAGATATGTCGTTTTTCACACTCAATTGCGTAATTAAAACGAATTATATAAGATACGGAACATATACGGATGCAATCGTCATATTTTGTAATGTAAACTACGAGATTACTTGGTTAAAAAAAATGTAAAAAAGAAGTATTTGATAGAGATATTAATTTAAACAAAATAATAGAATATGCAATTACAGAGCGTTTATGTTTTATTGGAATATCAATGTTTTGGCATAGTATCAGATTTTTCAATGCGCTATTTTTGGATGTGATTTAAAGCAGATTTGTTGTTGTTGGTGTCACAGATAAATAATTACAAAAACCTAAATAATTTAAATTTGCGGAGCGAGAAACGTAGAAGTAATCCTATATATTGTATACAAAGTATGCAAAATTAATCATGTTGTTTCACGTCTCTGTATTTAACTTAAAATATAATAACAGCAAAAAAAAGCATAGCTTCTATTTTAGGTTGGTGTGCTTGCAATTCTTCCTAAGCATAATACGCAAGCTGAAAAGAAATCGATCTTGAGAATTAAATAAACAAAAAAATTCAATTTAAAAATATTATATAAATAAACACAGGCATGGTATACACCACGCAAGATGTATATTTATATAAATAAATACAGATGGAATTCTGTAATTTTTTTATGTATGTACTTAATAATTGGTCATGCCATTTAGATTAAAAGCTGAAATGAGATCTGTTTGAACGTAAAAGTTAGAAGCATTATTGCAAAATTCAAATATTCCTTTGAAAGAGTTTTCACAACTGAATTTAATTACTATTGGAAATTTTGTACAACCTAAAAGTTTATACAGTTAAAATAAAAGTCTAAAAAATATTTAAAACGTTTACGTTTTATATATTTACGAAAGCAGCCATGCAATAACAGAAAAAATCAGATTATTATTGTTCTTAATAACAAAAATTTATCAAGAATAGAGTTTTATAATTTATTGTGTTCGAGTAAAAAATTAGACAGTTATTGTAGTTTGATTAATGTAACTGTCTGCATAAGAACGTAAGAAACAAGATTTTTCCATTATGAGGGTCACCTTAAAATTAAGTGCAGGTTCAGTGTAATGTATAAATATCGTAAATGCACACAATTTTTCAAATATTAATAATTTTTTTTATGTATTTTACATTTCATATATTTGTTTTGTTAGTTTGTGATAGTAACTAGGAATTATAATAATCAAAGAAATTTAACAATTTTTAATTCAATAAGAAGCCGTAACAAGTGGTATTTGTAGAATTATGAACCGCACCTACACACCCGCGTTTTTCCTCATTGTAGCTCATCAGTGTAGGTAGTGTTCAGAAAATTCACTGGTACTTATGTCAATACATTATACTGTTACATGTATGAATTGTTATGGTTTTACAAGTCGTAGCGTAGTTGTCGAAAGAAAATACCGGCAACCATGCACGATAATCACGGAGAGCTCAGGAAAAGAAGGTTATCATTGAGAGCGCGTGGTATTAGGGTAATACAATAGATTCTGACACGATGGGGGAAAGTTAACAACAAAACAAAAGAATAAAAGTAAGCGTTTTTTAATTTTACTTACGCTAAAAGAGGCGGCTGGGTCAATATACAGAAAACACCGATACGCGATGACCATGTTGTGTTTCAAGCATTAAAGCTATCGCTTAGATAGCGTTATGCACGTTAACGCACACATGTCGTTACAGTTAACTGTTGGCATTTTTCTTAGTTTATACTATTCACACGTGTCTTTAAGAGCGAGGTCGGAAAAGCCTGTTACAAGACGCGTCACAAACAACTTTTTGTGTCATACCAGAGATTTACTCTTTTTTTTCTTACAAGCTAATGATAAAACTACAATTTTTTTACTGAGAAGACCACAAGTGACACAGAGTAAAAAACTGTCATTTTTTACTAGTGAATTCATAAGATACCCTAAGCATGTGAACCCCTAACTATGATTGCAAAAGCGGATAATTTTGTATCTTTAACAAACAAAGAGAAATCATTAATAATTAAGCTCACATTACTTTCGTAACTAATCAAATCACTTTCTACAAAAGCAAAAAGCAAAAAAAATACAAAACAGAATTGAATTAACAGTAAATAAAATTAATGATAAAATAAGAAGTAAGGTTGGCAGCTCATATGTTTATGCTTATGTATTTTTATTTTTTCTTTTGTAGTCAAAATAGAAGACAATTGGACAACAGAAGATATAATTTGTGAAGTTTCATTTCCTTGTACAGTGTCTTTATAAGCTAGTTCAATCATATAAACAGAAGGGGCAAAAAAGCAACGATATTAATACTTTAATAAATTCGTTCTCAACTATTGATTATTATTACTACAATAATATAATAATAATAATAATAATAAATCTTTATTTCCAACATAAACAAAATTGAATAATAATTGTAGATACATAATACTAAACAATTGCGCTATAACCACATATTTGATTTCTCTATGACAAAAAAACAAAAACAAAACTCTTTTTCGAAATACAATTTCTTGTATAGTTTTTGGTGTGTGGGTTTCTGTTTCATAAAACTCAAGATTTTTGTTTAGTTGACTTTTTATACTAATATTATTATTAAGTGGGGAGGTAGTTTTTTATAATTACACATCATACAGGGTGTAACACAAAGAGTTTTGATTAGAAGATATGGAACAAACAGAAAACCACCAAAAACTGCACCGATACTCGGTTCGCTGATGATGATAGCTTAGCTATTGAAACACGTGTCCGCGTAAAGTTTTTTGGTGGTTTTCTGTTTGTTAAATAGACACTGCTGTTTAGTGTTCAATTACTTTGAGAAGGTACGGAAGTAAGAATTTTATTAGAGTATTGAAATTACACCAATAGTGGTTTCCAAGTCACCCAGTACTTTATGATGATTCCTGAAGCATATTTTTATGAAAATTTGTTTAGATCTAATTTTTCTATACTGAAATTACACAGTTTTAGAAATCTTTAGAATTTGTGTAATTATTGTTTTACTGCAATAAATTAAATTAAACAGGCTGGTTGGTTTTATGGCTTGTTTATTTACATAAATATGGTCATTAGTTATAAATTTCCCTTCTTATTATTAGTGCGGACAATAATAGTAATAAGTGAAACAACCCATTATTCGCATCGCTGTTTTGGTAATAAAAATTCAAGCAAGTGTAAAGTCACAGAAAAATAAACTACACATATACACATATTTGATTTCTCTATGACAAAAAAACAAAAACAAAACTCTTTTTCGAAATACAATTTCTTGTATAGTTTTTTGGTGTGTGGGTTTCTGTTTCATAAATCCACCCCCTGTCTTCAGATTACAAAGGAAACTTGATGTAAGTACTTTCTCGACTTATCTTGTATAAAGTACAATATTAAACCTGTAACGTTCTCAAAACCCAAACAAAACATACATGAGTCCAAAATGAAAAAGCTTTTGATCATGTACAAGTTAACATAATTTATTATTTGAAACAAATATCATCGCATTAGACACATGGCAATAAGAAAACACACAAAAATAATTTTTGAATCAAAAATCTAAACAGCGAAATTGATATTTGTCATAAACATTTATATAGGTAATTTACTAATCACGTGATAAGAAGAATCTTCGTAAGAATAATATTGTTAACGCTACAACAATAGTAACGTTATAGTTATTAAGTCGATTAATTCAAAAGCACTCCACGTGATTAGAAACAAACAAATTTTACGCCGCAAAAATCTTTCATAAAAGTACAAAATGAATTCAGAATAAAAACCGATTTAATAAGATTAAGCAACGCAATAAAATACAATTACACAAAAATTCAATTACAAAAATGTAAATACCTTGTGAATTAAACTGCTGAAGACGGTAATATGGAAATATCCCCACCACTACTGTAAACGTCGAAGGAGGTGTCAAGAGCTCGCGACAATTCTTTTTAAGGAATGTGCATTACAAAAATACACGTCGTCAAGAAAATTTCTTTTTATTACTAAAACGCTACTATGGGTGTGTCGATACTAATTATCTCCAAGGTGTTGTCTAAACTAAAGAGCATAACAATTTTTTTCCACTACTATCTGGGAAGTGGACAATTATTGCGTCTTCTAGCCAACTGAGAAGTTGAATTTCTCTATTAGTGGTTAATAATTTTTTCTATTGTTGACCTAGGTTAATAATGGACAAATTCAATTTTTTTGAGAATCTAAGAATAGTTGTTTAACAAAAACGAGTGAAACATAATTTTGTATATCTAGGAGATTATCTTTAACATATTTGCTGCTTAAAATTACTTAACACGATAAAATTATTTGAATAAAAAAATGCCATTAGTTTAAAGTTTGCGCCCCCATCCCATAACCGCAAATACATAAACTGAATTTATTTATTTATTAAATATGATGGTCGAATCAGTTTTTTCAGGTTTTCCAAAGGAGATTTAACCAGGCGAGTTAAGTTACATGAAGAATTTTAAGTAAATTACAAACATTATGTTGTAGGTGTTTTGAATGGTTAACAGAATCTGGAAGGTCCGATCTGTTGCATAGAAATGTCGACTATAAAACTTGACGAGTATGTGGCGAACACTTGCCATTCCTAAATGAATTACAAGTGTCAATTTCTGAAACCTAATATTCAAATGATGCAAGGTATATTGGCGAAGCAATAAATGAAATTTTTAGATGTTTTATGCAAGTTTTTTTAGAATCAATGTAAATAAATGCCGTTAACATCTCTAGCTATACCAAAACTACTCAAGCTTGCAGCTCAAATACTCCTAGGTAAAGAAAATTATGGAGGAACATTCTTATATTGCAACGTGAAAACAATGCGGTGCCAATGTTAGGGCAGTAGTAAAATTTTCAAAACCTAATTAAAAGATTAGATGTATCACCGGAAAAACCATACCTTCCCATAAACGATAAGAAAATCTATTATTTCTTCGATGTCCCCTATTTATTGAAGTCAGTGCAAAATAACTTGATTAAATACGATATAATCTTAAATAACAAAAAAGCATCTTGCAAAGACATAAAAAATTTCTACATGTCAGAGAAATCTAAACCGCTGCGATTGGCTCCTAAATCAATTACTCCGAATAATTTTCAGAAAATGAGGGTGAAATATGCCACACAAGAGTTTAGTGAATCAGTTGCAGTTGATTTATTTGCATTCCTGTGCTACTTGATTTTTACAAAAAATATGTTTATTTTTTTTGGCTTAAATTTGGCTAGTAGTGTAAAAAATAGTATATACACCGCCCCTCGCAAAATAAGGTGCGTAGGCAATAATGACAGACTTTACAACCTTGGTGTATAATATACTATTAGCCTTTTTTATGTATATTAACTATACATATATTTTGGTTGCTTTACTTCAGGATTTTTCGAAGCATTTCTGAGATCTATTGAAACCCTGGAGCAGTCGATGCATTCTTGTGAAAAACCGTTTATTTCAAAAACTATATATTTTTTCAATTTTTTTTATAGGTACATAGATAAAAGCATAATAATCACAATATAAAATATAATGAGACGCAAACCCTTTCAAGCGGGTGACAGTTATATAAACAACTGCACCTCCTCCTTCTTGTAATTATACTGTATTCCATACATCAGAGTCAGCGTGGCTAGGATAGGGCTATGCAATCCTTATGAGAGATTTCTTGCCGACGTTGCCGGTTCTCGGCGACAAACGATGTTCTAAGTTTATGTATTTGGATGAAATCGGAGGTTCCCAACAAGTTTCTCAGCCGATGGTTGATGCCCGCGTTGAAAGATATCTACTTACAATAAATTACAAATTTTCGTAGTAATATTGCCGCAATTATATTTAAACAATATCTCATGAGTATTTATTTATTTAGGTACCCCAATAAATAAATAACAAGTGTTTCATTTGCATTTTAAACACTTCCTATAATAACAATTTAAAGAGACCTATTTTCTGTAATTATGATGCATAATGGCATACAATTAAGGTATTTTGGTAATTAAGATATCTTATTAGGTGAAATGGAATTTTGAAAATACATATATGTTTTGTAGGTTTGGAACGTTAATTACTTAATTGCAATTTTACGATATAATTAATCTGCTTGCATATTTAAGTAGTATCCCTATGTATTTATTTTGTTATTTCGTAGCTACATCGCGGATTATTCCTATCGCATCGGCGGTCATTGTGTTACTTTTATTGTCCATTGTTTTTATTTTGTGGTTGTTACTTTGTGCCTCTAACTTCCAACGAGAAATGGCGCATATAATAGTTCAACGCAAACGTGGTCAGCTCCTCATTTTGTCGGAGAAGCAGATGATAATTAATCTTGTACATTATCACTTGAATCGCAACCGTAACGATTCACTATCAACTGTAATAAAATTAGTGGCCGAAATGAGTGGCGTTTCAGAGAAAACAATTCACAGAGTACGCAAGGAATATATGGCACCTGCTGGATTGCAACAACCGCAGGATAGGCCTAAGAATTGTAAAATTCGTTCATCTTGCAAAAATACTTATGATGAAGGCACTCGAAGTAATGTCCGTAGGGTAGTGCACCAGTTTTTTCGAGAAAATAAACCTCCGACTCTGAACTCCATATTAACTGTGGTAAATAATGTTGAGAACGTTTCTCATTTTGGACAAACTACATTATATCGTTTGTTACGCGATATAGATTTTGAATTCGTGAAGCGTGGCAGAAAAACGATATTAATTGAAAAGTCAGAAATAGTTTCATGGCTTCATCGTTATTTACGCTCGATTCGTCGGTACCGCAAAGAAGATTATAATATAGTGTACTTAGATGAATCTTGCGTGAATATAGGTCATAGTGTGTCGAAAGAATGGGTAGATAAATTCATAACATCTCACCGAGATGCATTTGTCCGCGGTTTATCAACCGGTTTAAAAGCTCCCGCAGCTCCTGGTCCTAGTTTTGTTCTGTTACACGTAGGATGCGAAAACGGCTTCATTGATGAAGCAGAACTGACTTTTCTGGCAAAGAGAAACGTCGATAACTACCATGGTGAAATTGGACAATGCTTCTTACCATAGCAAGAAATTAGAAAAGGTTCCTACCAACGCATCAAATAATCAAGAAATTCAGGTATGACTTCGATCGAAAGATTTATATTTTGAAGAAAGTTATCTAAAAGCAAAACTGCTGGAAGTCGTCAGTGCCTACAAGCCAAAATACGACAATAATTATGTAATAGAGAACATTGCAAAACGGCACAACGTCAAAAATTTTGCGGCTTCCACCCTACCACTGCGAACTCAACCCCATAGAAATGGTGTGAAGTGAAGTAAAAAGATATATCGCCAGACACAACACAACATTTAAACAAGACGAAGTAAGAAATTTAATTACAGAAGCATATTTAAGGATTACACCACAAAAATGGAAAAATTATATTAAACACGTAATAACGACAGAAGCCGAAATGTGGAATGTGGACAATTTGCTGGACGATGTCGAACCGATTATTATAAATGTTAGCAATGATAGTGATACTGATACTGTTAGTGATGTTGATAGCTGTGACCACAATGAATAACAACAAAATATTTGTTTGCCCTATATATATAAAACATATTTTTTATTATAATTAAAAAAAATAGACTCTCAGCGAGGAATGGTTTTAAAAAGGTAAAAACAAATTTAAACTAATAAGTAAATAATTTGTTTGAATACCGCTGACAAAAATGTGGTTAATCAAGGAAAAGGCATTACTAAGGAATACAAAAGAAGGATTTATTTATGATTGACAGGTTGTAAACATTTACAAATAGTTTTGTGCTGAAATATGGCTACATCGCTTTGCATTAAAGCCCGTACTGACTCATCTGATGTATGGAATACAGTATAGTAAATCAGTAATATAGTTTTTGAAGTAAACGGTTTTTTCGAAGAGGGCGCGGAACGACGCGTTTGCATTTATGCGGTCTAACTTTGACGTCGATTTATTTTCTCTAATGAAAAAATATTAACGTATATTTTTTATATTGTGTTTATTATGCTTTTATCTATGTACCTTTAAAAAAAATTAAAAAAATAAATATAGTTTTGAAATAGACGTTTCTTTCCTAGAGTAACGACTCGTAGGTACGTTCCCTATGCACGGTTAGTTGTACGCATACCGGTAGCATCGCTAACTATAATCGTCGCTAACTTGACCGACCTCAGACTTACCAATAATATTAATTTATTTTTGTTATCGCTGGTCTTAATATGCACAATTAATTTTTGTTTAAAACCATTTATTAATTTATTTAAGTACAGCAGTCTCAGTACAGTTCTTTTTTAGGTTATATTTACTTATGGTTAAAGATTTTGTTATATATCGAGTGTGTTCAAAATGAAAGGGCATTAGTACTCTTTTGTTTGCATTTTTAATTTATTTTTTTGCCGTGTTTCTTTACTTATTACATATTATGTTTTGCTTAATTACGTAATATAAGAATATTTATTATCATATGAGTTTAAATTCAACCCACGACTCAAAGACAACCAAATAATCTGATTTAGCTGGCTAATAATTTTAACATTTTAGCGTAACACAATGCTAAAAAAATTGTATTACTTTTTGGAAAATTTGAAATTTTGATCTACAGTCCACCATGTTAGATAAGTTGCGGATAAGTATAAAAAAGTTTACAGTATAAATGGTGCTAAAAAAAGTTTAAGGTTTGTATGCTATTTCTAATTAACCTGTTTTAGCGTTGCTATACATCTTATTTACACAAATTAAGTTTTCTACATTGTTAGCCTTTAAAACGTTTTTGTACACCCTTCTACATCGTCAAACGTAATAAACGAAACTATACTCTTGACATGTCACACGATGTTACATTGCCGCAATTATAAAAAAGGGTTTTCTTGAAGTAAACACCGTCACGAGAATAATTTACGTTTGTTTGAAACTTTATCCTTTTCACAGATCACCTCAACATCCGACCTTCAGCATGATTTAATGAACCGCGAAACTATTTTGAAGTTGTAAATAAGTAGGTCGTTTAATCAAATTTTCTAGCTTATGAACTTTAACAACGTAACTACATTTTTCGTTATAGGAAATTTTAACATAAGACTTCTTTTTCGAGTTCTATCGCAATTTCAATTTTAAGACTAAAGCACTTTAAGAACTTCCAGCTGCACTATATTTATTTTGCGGTATTTGCTTCTTGTACATGAAGCAGCTTATAGTTGCCTAAAACCGCATAGTCTAAAGTTAGTTTGAAAGTTTTAATATGAAAGTTCCACCTTACCGTGAACCGTAATTTAATGTACAATGTGACTGTCTACGCATCGATGTAGATGCAAACTTTTTAGAGAAAGAACTATTAAGTAACACACAATAAAATTACCTAAATTTGTTATTGAGAAAACAAGGACGATAACTAAATTAAAGTTCAATATTTATAATTTAACTTTTTAAGTGAATACATACATAATTAATAGAAAAATTACTTTTAAATCGTTGATGTAATACATTAGGTATTTGATAGAATTTTTTATGAAAGTCCATCAACTATATCACAAATTTTTAAGAATGCTGTGTGTTTATTACACCCCAACACACATTTTGGTATTTGGATTTTTGTTTGTATGGTATGATTCAAATTTAATGTAATCAATTGTTTATCATTATTGTTTTTGTTTCATCTTAAAGTTACTTGCTATTGATTCTCAAAAAAAATTACTGTCCTGTTGTTTTTGAATAATTTCTTCTTGTTTTAAAAAATACAGTTTAAATATTATACAGGGTGTTCAGGAAGAACTGTGCCATACTTTGGGGACTGATTCTACGGAAAATTTTAAGCAAATATGATTGTCTTTACCTTTTTCAAATTGTGCACCATTAGTGAGATATCGAGGGTAAAAGTTACTCACTTGGCTAACCCCACTGGGTTTGTTGGAAGTTGTTGATCTAACAGCCTCGTTGTTATTATATATATATATATATATATATATATATATATATATATAAACGATAAGGTTTTCGACATCTAGTGTCGACTCATGAAAGCGTTCACGTACGTAAATGTTAGCAAATTTGCCGACAGGTATGTAAAGCAGTTACATAGTCGATTCTTCAATAATTATAGCCAACCTAACAGTTGGCAAGTATAAAACAGGCGATTCGAAATTTTATGCTTGCCAGCTGTTGGGGCCAACTATAATTATTGAAGAATCGACTATGTAACTGCTTTACCTGTCGGCAATTTGCTATATATATATATATATATATATATATATATATATATATATAATCATAAACCTTTTACCCTAAGGTGTGAGGTATATTGGCTAGCTTGGTTACATTTCTATGTATCTACATTTCATTTGTGTGTACGAATGATGTCCATTCCTTCTTATTTTTTGCTGTTTTTCTTGCTTTTGTCTACGTTGTCCCCTTTTGCTGTAGTACGGCCTCTACTTCGTTGTCCCATGTCTTCTTTGGTCTTCCTCTTATTGGATATCTTCGCACTCTTGCCTCCCATACCCGCTTTACTGGTCTCTCCTCCGGTGCTCGTATTAGGTGCCCGAACCATTTCAGTTGCTGTTTTGCGATTCTGCTTAATACTGATTCCACTTGTAGCTCTTCTCTTACTATAGCATTTCTTATCCTGTCTCTTCTAGTTATACCTTTTACTCGTCTAATATACTTCATGTCTATCGCTTGGATTCTACTCTTCATGGCTTTTGTTAACACTCAACTTTTACTACCAAAAGTAAGGATTGGTCTAAACACTGTTCTGTAGACTGCCATTTTTGTTTTTTGACTAACTCCTTTGTTTCCTAAGAACGAATTACTGAGCGAGTGATATAGTTTGATAGCACTGTTTATTCTCTCGTTTATTTCCGTTTCCATGTTGCCCTCTTTTTCTATCCAAATTCCTAAAAATTTTTATACATTGACTTGTTCTATCGTTGTTTGTTTGAGTGTTATGTTAATGTCTTTCTTTTCTTTGCCTAGTACCATTACTTTGGTTTTGTTGGTATTCATTTTCAGGTTTCTTACTATTAACTCTTCTTCCCATAGTCGTAGGTTTTCTTGAAGGTCCCTTTCATTTGCTGCGCATAACATTATGTCATCCGCAAACGCGCATTGTGCTAGTCTTACTGGTTTTAGTTTATTATAACCAACAAGTACCTTGTGTATCTTGTTTTCTAGCGCTTTAATTATGTCGTCTATAATCAGGATGAATAGCGTTGGGCTCAAAACCCCTCCTTGCCGTAATCCGTCACTTATTTGAAACACATCTGACTGCATATTGTCTTTTCTTATGTAATTTATGTTGTTCTCGTGGAGACTTTTAATTCCATTTACTAGCTTTGTGCTTATATTCCTGCTCTGTAGGTTTTTCCATATTGCTTTTTGTGAGGTCCTATCGAAGGCTTTTTTCAAGTCTAGGAATGTTAAGTATATTGTGGAGTTCTTTATCCTGTTCTTCTCAATCATTTGCTTTATTGTAAAGATGTGATCCTGTACGCTTCTCAGCCGTTTCTCCAGGATGCTTTCGTATACTTTCGCGACAATGCTGAGTAATGTGATGCCCCTGTAGTTTTCGCAAACTCTCGTGTCCCCCTTCTTGTGCAATGGCACAATTACCCCGATCTTCCAGTCATCTGATGCTGTTCCGGTGTCCCAAGCTTTATTTAGAATTTTCTTTAACATTGCCATGCCTTCTTGACCTATGTGTTTTAACATTTCTGGTGTTACCTTGTCATGCCCACCTGCTTTGCTTCTCTTTATGGATGCTATTGTGTCGCTAACTTCTTCTTCCTGTATGCTTTCATGAAATCCTTCTTGCGGTACTACTCTTGTTCTCTGTTCTTCTGTTGTTCCTGACTTGTCCGCGTTTAATAATTTGCTAAAGTGTTCATTTCATCTTCTCATTATTTCTATTTCGCCTGTCATTAGTTTACCATCTTTGTTATTTATTTGTTTCAGGCTGTGTTCTTTTTTATTTCTTAACGTTTTTAGGGCTTTGTAGAAGAGTTTCTGATTTGCTTTGCTGTCTTCTTCTCAGGATTCTTTCTTCCTTCCGAATTCTTCTCAGGATTCTTTCTTCGCTTGTAGTACCATTTCTTTTCACTTTTGTGCGTTGTTCCTTGTATTGTCTGTAATTGGTCTTTGTTTTGTTTCTTAAGCACCGTCCGTTGATTTGCTCTTTTATCTTCTGGTTCCACCATTTAGTTTGTTTCTTGATTTTATTTACCGCCACTGTCTCACAAGTCTCTCGCGCTGTATTTAGGATTCTGTTTTTGAATTTTCTAGATTGATTTCAAGTTCATGTTTTCCCATTTTTGTTTGTTCTCCATTATTGCTGTTTTGATCTTTTCTTTGTATTGGGTTGCTATGTGTGCTTCTTGCAGTCTATATGATTTGATGGGTGCTAAATCCATTCATCCACCACCTTCACTTCTTCCCACCCCCCAAATTTCATAGTCGCTGTCTACAACGCCGAATCGATTTACAAAGGAAGAATACAATACATTCAAAAAGTTCAGAATCTGCTTCCTGGCGATTATGTACAAAGAATGGAGTTTTGTCAGTAGATAAGCAGAAATACCCGGATAATTGAGTACATCCTTTTTGTAAACAAAGCAACATTTACCAATGATGAAGTTACAAATCTTCACACGAACATAATTGGTCAATTATCACATCGTTTCTGAAAACCATTTCCAGCATCGGCTTTCCGTCAACGTTTGGGGTGGCTTAATTGGGGGTTAATAAGTAGGGTCCCACGTTATTAACGGAAACTTAAACGCGGATTTTTTTTTTCTGGAGTATGAGTTATTAGGATTACGGGAAGACGTCTCACTTCAAACAAGGAACAGAACAGGATGTCGTTTTTCCATCATGGATGCCCAGCACACTTCGGGCGAGAGGTAAAGGATTTCTTGGATGTACACTACGCAATCGTTGGGTGGGAAGAAATATGACGTGTTCACTGGCCAGCACGTTCACTAGACTTACAGACTTAAATTCCTTCAAATTTTTATTTTCGGGGTCTTGCAAAGATAAAGATACTGGTATACCGAGGATTCAAGACGCTTTTAATGAGATAAGAGCCTTACAACACTACGACTACCAGGGAAATTTACTAAGGCCGCTTGAGCTTTGTATTGAAGTCGAAGGTTGCCATTTTGAAAATTGTTTAAATTAATACTGTTATGTTTTATAAAATTGTTTTTCATTAAATCAGCTTACTGATTAATTACAAAATAATGGCGTATGTGTTTGGATTTGACGCTTGACTTAATAGGGTCGGCAACTTTTACACTTGATATCTCATAATGGTGCAAAATTTGACAAAAGCGAAGCGAATCATTGTTGCTTAAAATTTTGCGTAGAATCAGTTTCAAAGTTTGACACATTCCTCCCCAAACAACCTATGTAGGCGTTGATTTCGGATTATTGCTAGCAGAACATTATGCCAACTTAAGTGTCCTTCGAAGCGGATTACAACAAACTTTTTGAAAAGAATCAAAAAATATAACAAGGAAAACAGAGTATTTACTAATAATAGTCTTTCAATGCTAAAATTAAAACTTTTGGTGTAAAATTAAGTAAAACGTTTATTTTTCTTTATTGACACAATATTATCACCTTAGTTACGATATGTCATAACACATTCATATTTCTCTAGAAAAATATTTCTTATATTTCCCTTGGATAATATGAAGGGTTATGATTTTTTTATTTTGTCAAAGCCATGTCTCTTCGTATAGCAGAAGTTTTACCCAAAATGTTGTTAGCGATTTTTTTCTTATTTTCTAAAGATCTTTCTACTTAACTCTTTGCTACATCATTGGACTGCCAATCACAGTGTGGTTTAATTCTTAAAATATCTGCTTACTAGTTGGCAAGAAAAGGCACCGATGAACGTCTAAAACAATATTCAGTATCATGGCGTTTGGTAGGCTAAGGTATTGAACAATCATTGTCGCTAGATTTTCAAATGTATTTATTCCTACAGGTTAAACTCTACATTTTCTATTGTAATATTTTACAAAAAATCTATCGTGTTTCGTAGTAGACGTTTGAGAATAGGAAGCAGTACCTTTTTGTTGATTATTTTTATCTTCTTTGATTTAGACGATTTTTCAAATTTATTATACCTTACGGTATATTTGTTGTGACGTTTTTTTTTCTATCTTTCTATTTTTAAAAAACTTTGTCTTAATACATTTCGGTTTCATACAAACCTTCCTTCTTGGGTAGAATCTATTTTTTAGAACGTTTGCTTTATTATTTGTCTTTAGTGAATTTGACGGTATAACGTGGTTTTCATTATTACTCAAGGTGAAGTACTTTCTTTTATTAAATGAAACCTTTGATCTAATCTATAATTACTTCTAGGTTGATGAATTCCCTTATTATTTACAAACTGTAATAAGTTCATCTTTATTGTGCACCCAGTCGAAAGCCGTAAGTCAATCTAAATTTTCTTATCTATGCAAGCACCATTTTGGTATCCTTTTTAGAACTTTTACCGGAAAGACCAACTATTAAACAACTGGAGGCAAAATTAGCCTATGAGTTGCGTTCTATTCTTTACTTGTAGTGCTGTTGATACCTATCACACTTTTGTTCTACAAAGTAGGAGTTATCGTTCTAACGGCTGTACCAGGAGGGAAGTAAGAAACCCAAAAAGAGAAGGATAAGGATACCGGCGTCAGGTTTGAAACGGCAAGAAAAATCTAGCAGTTACTACCATCTAATAAAGATAACCTGCCAAATCTTGTTTCTTTACGATTCTTGTAATATTTGTTACTTTGAAATATAAATATTAATTAAGATGATTCATGAAAATATTGAAAATGAACAATGTACTTCTCCCAGAAATGAGAAAGGTAGTGGAAATAGTTAATGAACAGTTGTTGCCTGAAAAATCTAAAGGTTTGTACTTAAAGACTTATGTAGCCTTCAAAGCCAAGAGAACTGCAAACACTTCAGGAAATATTTTGTTAGTGTATTTTCAACAACAAGCAGAAAATAAAAAGCATTGAGCTTATGGGCAATATATTCCATGCTCAAAGAAATTATTTCTATAAATGAAGATATTGATATTTGATATTTCTAAATATTTCAAATCACAAGCAATTATGGAGAAGCAAAGTGCCAATTATATACCAAAGAAGTCGTTGGTATTTACGGAACCAGAAACTGAAAACTTTTTAAACGACGCATTATATGAGACGTTTTATCTACAAATGTAACTTACAATTAATTAGAATTGAGTTGTTAAATTTTCTATTCATTGCCGCAGGTCGTGTTAGTAATTCTTGTAGCTGGAACTTGCAGAACTGATGAATTGTGTAAATATTTTATTTTAGAACCACATTGGGTTGATGTTAGAAAAAAATATGTTAAAAACAGACCTACTCCAGATCTAGAAAAAATTTGCATGAGTTTTCGTGGTAATAAACTTCACACGTTTAACACATTAGTTATAATATAATATGATTAATAAATTGCCAAAACTTATTGCACAACTTTTTAAATTACCTGATGTAATCAAATAAACCGGCATTTATTCAAACGCACTTCAGTGCAGAAAGTGTTAGAGATTTATTAACCCTTAAGCAGCATGGAGGGTGGAAGTCGTCGACAGTAGCTGAAGGATGTATAAAGGAATCCCTAACAAATAAAATAAGAATTGCTGGAAACAAACCTAACAGCTACATGTCAACATGAGTATCTCGGACTATCTAACAGATCAGTTGCTGTAATTTCGACACAAGTTATTTCCAATTTGACAATTCCTAACGTCCTTACCCAAAACAGAAAAATTCATATTCCTGATCGGAATACTGTTTCAATACCTCAGATCGATGTTTCGGAACCATCCTACAGTTCAGTTCCTGTGGTCCATACCAATGTTTTCCTGATGTACTAATTCAGAACGGGGAAATTAATATACCAATAGAAAGTTTAACAAGTATTGCCACAACAGGAGTGATTAATGTGCCTTATAATAACTGCACAATTAATTACTATTTTAAAGATGTATGTAATTAAAATCGTATAGGTACGTACACAATAAATTGTTGTTTATTTTTTTTCTTGTGTAAGTTAGATTTAGATGTATTTATTCAGAAGTATAGTTCGTTGCCTAAATTTAAGTTCGTTTAATTTAGTAATTAAATCTATAATTTTATAATCTTATATAATCGGTCAAT